>JBBJLR010142677.1:0-16130 GCA_037577145.1 Brachypetersius gabonensis | reverse complement strand
TCCCTGATCCTCATGTGTCTTATATGTAGTTTTGCTTTCTGTTTTAAAGGTCCTCGTACCTGTTTGTTTTGGTTTCTGGTAGAGTCTGTGTTGGTTTGTAAATAAACTCCTTCACTTTGGAACCTGCTTGCGCCTCACCTCACTCTCCGTGCACGGATGTGACAACAGCAAGTGAAATTTAATTCTATTCTCTCAGATACAGCAGTTAGCTGTACTGGCGCCCCTCAGGGGTGCATTAGCTCACCTTTTGTCACAGTCTGTCTTATTTAGCCAGTTTCAGCTTTGTCTCATGTGACTTTTGTTTGGTTATCAGCTAATCTTTAGCTCTGCCCCCGATCAGTAGATTCCCCTGTGTCTGGTTCATGTCCCTGCCTCTTTCTCAGGTGTTCCCTAATCTGAACTAGTACATATGTCCCTGCTTGTGTGTTAGCTTTTGCTGGTCATACATGACCCTTCACTTGTTCCAGGATGATTGCTTTATGGTAAATAAAGTCCATTGGTGTTTGTAAGTGTGTCTCCTCTCCTCATCTCATCCATGGACACCTTTCTTGTTTACACTACATACTAATGACTGTGTAGCTCTAGACCACATCAATACATAAAGCAATTCTCTGACGACACTGTTATTCTAATTTTCTTACTTAAAATGGCAACTCTAGCAATCACCAGGCGGTGGTGGATAAGTTTGTGCTCTGGTTTGATTTCACTTCATATTAACACAAGTAAGAATAAATGCTCTTTGATCTTAGGTCTGTTGGAGACAGGATGCCGGTGGTCATCCATGATCTATACATCAAACCAGGGACCACCTTTAAATATTTTGGAGTCTATATTGAAAGTGACCTGAGTTTGCGCACATAGGTATCAGGTGCAGGCACCAGAATTCACCAGCACCTCCATTATTTGCGCAGACTTCGTCTTTTTGATGTCTGTAAAAATATAATGCTAATCTTCTTTAGTGCGACAATAGAGTCAATACTTTGTTATGGTATCTCCAACTGGTTTGGGAACCTAACAGTTAATTCTAAAGCTCAGATTTCTAGTCTGGTCTAAACAGCAAGCAGGATTATGGGAACTTTGGCCCCTTTGGCAGCGTTTGGTTAAGCCCATTAGAAAAAAGGAGTTCAAGCAGTTTATATGAAGGGAAAACATTAAGGTCAGGGAAAATATATCCTTCAATACAGACACCAATATTAATAAATTAATAAAGAGTCTAATTATATACTGTGTTAGACCCAAGCTCTGGGGGTGCTGGTCAGTGGTCTACTGGATCTGCATGAGGGGCCCATAATTGGTAACTGGACATTTGGGTGTTTCCTGACCCTGGGAGACAAAGAGAAAGCTGTAAAAGATGGTGGGACTGACTAACAAGGTTTTGATGAGTTTGTGGTTCACATGGTAGATGCAGACGGGCAGATCAAAAGACCAAAGAAAAAAAAAAAGAGATACTTCAAGCCACAGTGACAGAGCTAAGTCAGTCACACCAATTCCTGTCAATCACAGCAATTCCTGTCAGTCACAGCAAACTCATCAACCATTACAGTCTACAGTTCCTCCCGAGAAGACAGAGGACAAGAGGCAGACAACAGTGACAACAATCCCAAGGCTGTCTGGAGTCTGTTGGGGGTGTGGACAAAGGGAGCACATGCGAAAGAAATGTCCAGTAAATCCATGAATGGGAAGGGATGTGGTCAAGGAATTCCAAAATCAACTCAAACTCAGTACCACCATGGTTGCAAGTTAAAATAAATGATAAAGAAATGTCCATGTTAATAGACACAGAAGCATGTTGTCCAATGTCTAAATTCTATTTAAGCCATTGATCTCTCCATGTCAGGAAAATTTGTAAAGACAATATGGTTTTTGGGATAAAACAATTAGAATGTCTGTTTAAGTGTCAGAATAAACTCCAGTAAATGTATTGGGAAGAGGTGCTTTGTGCATGTTGGGAACCCAGATTTAGGGCACTCCAGATGCCATTCATATTGACAAAATGTTAACAAGTACACAGGTAAATGAAGCGCAGGAAAAGCAAGCCAATGTGTACTGGTTTGGAGAGATACAGAAGCCAGTTCAAGATTTAATTAACGAATGGGGAAAGTTTATATTTGAAAAAAATCATTGAGTAAGGAAGCCTAGACTTAGATATCATTGTACAATGATATATGACAATAAACAAGAAAAGCTATTGTAGAGACTGTGGCTTAGAGAAACTGCAGGAGTAAAAGTTAGTTAAATAGCAGTATAGTAATAGGAGAAGAAGGAGCAGCATTACAAATAGAAGATAATGAATTTATTAGAAAATGGTTTAAAGTAGATAAGGGCAAACGTCATGTAACATGACTGAGGGCATAATTCAAAAGAATTGGGGCAAATGAGTAAGAAAAGGGGAAGAAATGAAGTGGGGAAAAACCACAGAATTCTGTAAAATTAATGTCTGAAGATGAGTTAATGATAAAAAATGTGTCTACCATTCCACAGGAATGTACTATTCAGGGAACTGAAGGGAGAGACTCGTGGAAACAAATGAGTGGGTTTTTTTGGTTTTTTTTCTCGTTTGGCTCTCGACGAAGGCGGTCGCACTTTTCCCTCCCTCCCCTATCTCTCCTGCTGGCTCTCCTGTCTCATCCTGTTTAGTGTCTGTCTCTGAGACTCTTCTTGCCCTGCTCTCCAAAACACAGAATTATGGATTTGATGCTGGAACAGTTGCGGCTGGATACGTGATGGACGGGTGGGAGAAGTGGTGCATCATGTGCCTGGCAGCCCTTTCCTTGGAGGACGTGGAAGACATTTACCTATTTGGAACCATGATAACTGGATTATATGGGGCCCTGGGATATCGATGACTGATGAAAACGGTCAAAGCTGTTCAAAATGACCCCAAGAAGCTCGCCGCTTTGAGACATTAATGGGTAGAGCTGTTAACACTCAGACTGTGGTTATGATTATCGAACCAATCTTAACCCAAACTATACTTTTCTATCATGGCTTACCCCCCTTACAGATTCAGGAGATTAACAACTCCTGAATTCCTTTCCCCCAGCTCAAGGACACCTGCTGCAGACTGATCTCAGGCTACACAGGCTTACACACCATTCACACACACTCACACACACACACACACACACACACATATGTACACAGCTACAGATAAAGCTGCACCTTCCCCCATCCCACACCTTTGCAGCTTTTTTCCACCAGTTGGGTGGGCGGGTCTGTGACCAGAGCTTCCTTAGCTGCAGGACCAGATGGCTGTTTGCCTACATCAGACTACCTCCACTCCCCTCCCCCTCCCCTTTGCGAGTCACGTCTCATGTGTGTTATGTGTTTATGTGCTTGTTGCTGAGGTGTTTTTTCCCCCTGTTTCCCAAACTGTCCTGCGAAGGGGTGGGTGGGAGGTGGTTCTCTTTTTCTCTCCTCCTGTTTCCTCGTGTTTTCTACTCTATTTCTTTTTTCCCCTTGCTACTTCTCATCTGACCTGTCCCCCCAAAGTGTGAAGCTTGTGTATGTATGGTCAGAGGGGTCCAATTTCACTGCATGTAACTGTGTATGTGACAAATAAAGGCTGATGATGATGATGAGGAGGAGGATGAGGATGATGAAGCAACAAATGATAGTTCCTGAAGAACTGTGGTCACGTCATAAGACTGATGTAGGACTGGTAAAATCTGCTTCACCTGTACAAATTATATTAAAACCTAAAGTACAATTACCTATAGAGCACAATATCTTTTAAAGTCAGAAGCAGAGGAGGGAATAGAGAGGACCATAGAAGGGCTTGTAGAAGTGGGTGTATTAATTGAGATGAGAAATTCATGTAATACTATACTTCCAGTATAAAAAGCAGGTAACACTATGTGTACATAATTTAAGGGCAATAAATGAGGTTGTGGAGGATTGGCAAAAAGAAGTGCCAAATCCACATATATTACGAATGAATACTCCATCAGATGCTAAATATTTTACGGTAATAAATACGAACTTGTGTTGTCTTTTTTAGCATCCCTATAGCTGAGGAATCAAGGTACTTGTTTGGAGGGAAGCAATATAGTTATACAAAACTGCCTCAAGGGTTTAAACATTCTCCTCATATATTTAATCAGGTTCTGTGGCAAGACCTAGATGAGGGAGATCTAAACAGTACCATATTACTATATGTTGATGATTATGTAATTAATGTTAATCATGTCATTTATATGTTCTCCAACAATAGAAGGGGGACTCTGTTTAAGTTCTCAAGAAATTATCTGAAAATTACAATACTGTCAACCACAGGTAGAGTACCTGGGGAGGTTGGTAGCACATGGAACTAAAGCAATAGCACCCTCACAGTTGGAAGGGATAAGTAAAGTGCCACAGCCAATGACAGTAGGACAGGAAAACTGCACCTTTGAGGGCTTTGATGACAGAAGTATGAATAAAAACCTAAAATACAGAATCAAATTGGACTGTTGATGCAAATATAGCATTTGAAAATTTAAAGCAGGAAATACAAACAGCACCTTGGTAACACCTGATTATGAAAAGCCATTTCTTTTGTAAGTTGCTAATCGCTGTGATAAATATGTATCAGCAGAGTTAATGCAGGAAGCTGCATTAATTAATGCAGGAATGCAACCCATAGCATATTATAAGCACTAAGTTAAATGGTATCCGGCAGGAGCGGACTGGTAATTTGTACATTCTGGAAAAGTCCAGAATGGCTGTCCGGTGTACGGCTGTCTTTCTCGGCCGAGACACAGACCTCAGCCCTCACTGCCGAACCCGAACCCGAACCATGGTATTGATGTATTGATGCTAAACCATCTAACTTAGAGCTTATAATATGCTATGGGTTGCATTCCTGCATTAAGCGAGGAGCTTACAGTATTCATTTCTGCCATTTCAATTAGAGACTAAACTGCATGATTGTGTGTCTGAGTCTCTAACTTTTTGTTAAGTTAAGGTCTGATTTAGAGTTTTGTTTCAGAGATCATTTGTGGAATCATGCAGGCAGTCAGAAAGGTTGTGGCAACTGCTGACTTCAAGCGTCGATGGCGTTATTGCAATATTTGGGTAGGATGATAATTTTGCCTCTGATAAATAAAGCCTAAAAGCCTAGAGATTTTTGCTCATCCTTAGATATGTGAGTAGGCCAGTTCTGCAGAGATGCTGTCACGCACACCAGACCACGTGATATCAGTCGGCATTGGAAGAAGGTAAAGAGGAGTCAACTATGCAGTGGTCCATTCAAAATAGGGAAGCCAGCTGTTACAGAAGTGAAGGGTGAGTTTTTATTTTAGAAGAACACAGGGCTTGAGTAGACAGGGATAGTTTCAATAGACAGTGAGTCTGTGTGCGTGGAATGGTTCATGAACTATTCTCACACATAAGGCATGGTATAATATTAAATTGGGCCATTACCACTTGAAAATATTTAGGAAGGAGGAGACATTAAAGCGGAGGTGGAGTTTTGAACATTCAATTGAGAACGCTTATGGGCATAAAGCTGAGAGTCTTGTAAAAAGTCTATTTAATGTGTATGCTTTTAGGAAAAAGAAGAATAACTGGCCATTGCTCTCAAGGATCATGAAGCTGCTGTAAATAAAACAGCATTGTCTCAACTTTTTGACTGCCTTTGATTTTTGAATATATTTGATTTTTGACTTCGAAAAGTTTCAGATTTGGGTTCCAGCTCTGGTTTATTGCTTCTATACTGATTATGCATAGCCACAGACCAGTCACTGTAAAGACTGAAGCATACTCAACATGGCAGTGGAAATGGTGGGGGAGTGTAATTAAATGTGTTTATTTTGAGATTTTGTCTTTTAAGTGTTTAATTTATGTCAAACTTATTCAGTGGATAAGAATTGTAAGGTGAGTTTGAACTTAGGTAAGAGCCACATTTAGTGAGCTGCTGCCTAACCCCAAAATCAAGGACTAGGAGCAAGAAAGCCAGGGGGAATAAATACGACCTAAAGCTGGGTGCCTGGAACTCAAAGATGTTCTCAAAGAAAACCAATTTCTGTTTTCAACGGTAAAGACCTCGAGAGGAATCAGAGACAAGAAAAAAATACCAAGAGAGAGGTGCAAAGGGTTTTGCTTGGACAAAACAAGAAAAAAAAGAATGGAAAAACTCTGCCTGAATAATTTTCTGTTTGGTCCCAGTGCAGGATTTAGCAAGAACTCAAAATTAAGCCCAAAGCCCAGTGAGTGTGATTAAAGACTGTCAACACTTTACCATGGTAAAGGTACTGAAATATTTTTCAGGTTTTTGACAGTGACTTTTAGCTTTAAGACAGATAATTCAACTAACAATGCTGTATCTTAGGAATTATAGTTAGCCCATAATTGGTTTATGCCATATAAGACTACTGAAATAGATATCAGGTCAAGCAAAAAAACACAGATGACTTTTTTTTACAACAACGTAAAAGGTTAGATGTGCCTACCTTAGGTATGGGAATTCCAACCACTTTACACGAAAATGTGACAGGAACTCCTTCTATAGCCCTGAAGTTTTTCAGCTTCTTCTCAAACAAGGGGGCAATACACTTCCCTGTTGGAATCTCGTCATGTTGAATCTCATCATCCGATTCTTCAACTGGTGTTCTTTCCAGGCGGAATTCAATCTCGCTCATCAGCCTCTGTTCAAAGTTAGAGACCCTGAATTCCTAAAATATATAAGAAATGTGTGCTTAGTGTGACATTTTGCTTTCGGTTTCTAGAAAAAACAGTAAGCAAACATTTAGACTTTTGGAAACCTCTGTTGTGTAAATTTTATAAAATTAAGAAACAGTAAAATGCTACAGATCTCAATTTACACGGTTTTCAACATGGCAAAGATAGACTGCATTTACAAACTCCATATTGAAAGTTAAAATTCAATATGGAACTATATTATCCACATTAATTTCAGCTCTCTGGTACAATACTGGCTTTAAACTTTGCTACATGTTGGAACATGTAGTAAAATGGTCCAAACATCTCTTCCCACCAGCCAGTTTGTTAACACAATGGCTTACTAGGTCAGCTTTGGAGGTAGTTTTTGCAACTTAATCGAAACCTCTCACACAAATCTTAGAGGACTCTTGTAGGTGACCATTGATTTCTTGGTATTACTGAATCATGTAAAATGTACTTTTGGTCACGTACTTGGATTTTCTCATATCAGCTACTATACCAGAAATTTCATGGAACCTACCTTTCAAAAGTAAATGTATGCATAATTTATAATTTGCAACAATTTTGTTCATTTTGTTTAAAGGCCCCATGTCATGGACAACCAATTGTTCCTCACTTTTATGTAATAAATAAATATATTTCATGTTTCAAAATATACTGTTCACTCCTCAGTCCACACAGCAGCATAACAGCTTTGAATTCATTTTATTGTCTTTCCAGCACAGTGTGGATTAACCCATTCAAGCTTAAGGTATAAAGACTTTTTCAGCCTGAGCTGCATTTTGAATGAGACACAGTACAGAAATAATTCACATATGTCATTAACATATACATGTTTGATTCTAATTATTAAAGGTTGTTTGGAAATTAAAAATGTAACTGTTTTGATTAATAAAACCACATAAACCATAGTAAAATACAAGAAAACCATAGGAAATGGGTTTTTTATTATCATTTAAACCACATGCCAGTATATAGTGAAATGAAAAATATGGTGCAGCACAAAATAACACAAGACTACACAGCAGACAGAAAGGACTTAGGGCAGGGCATTATAAAATAGGGCAGGGCAGCATATAGCATAGATATTGAAACTTGTTGTGTTAGTCATCTCAGTTCTCAGTACAGAGAGGAAAAAATATTTTGCTCTCTGGACACTTATTCAAACAAACACTTTTCTCTTATTTATTTATTTATTTATTATTCTTGTTCCTTTCTCTCTAGGTCAACCTGAGGAGGACGGGTTCCCCGTTTGAGTCCAGATTCCTCCCGAGGTTTCTTTCATCGGGCTGAGGGAGCTTTTCCTCGGCTCTGTCTGCTTTGGTTTACTCACTAGGGGCTCTGACCTGGACTTTGTAAAGCTGCTTTTTGACAACCTGGTTGTAAAAAGCACTATATAAATAAAATTGAATTCAATTGAGTCTGAAATACTAGGTTGGTAGGATTTCAGGTCTATATTGTTATATTCCTAAATCCAATAATGTACACTCTGTTTTGTGAACTGTCCTGCTATAGGTAGCTTGCACAGTTAGATATTACTTTATGCAATGAAAATGTAGTTTTGCTTTGTGAAATATTATATAATAGCTACTGTATACTCAATCATTAAAAACAGCTGAAGGTAATTTGGGGTCCTTAAATTCATGTCCATGTATTCTGTTGATCTTGTGATCAAGGGAACCATGAAATGAAATGATAGGAGAGAAAGAGATTAAAATTCTGCTAGTATAAAAGGGTGGCTTGCTGAATCCAGCTACACTGACGTTTTGTTATTTTGTATCCATAAACAAGTATAAAGTCATTGTCATGTCTACCCAGGGAAGGAGGACGCAGACACAGGTGTACCAGAAACACAAGGGGGTTTAATGATATTTCAAAGACATAACTGATAATTTAATGTATAAGCAGTCCTTCAATGAGGTGCTCATTTTCCCAGCTTAACACAAGGGCCACTCTCGTCTGTGGGAGCAAAAGCGTTGCTCCACTGATGAGCAGGGCCCAAAAGAACTTGTCTCCATTTCGGGGAGTCACCAGGAACACAGAGATACACAAGGGACACAGGGAATGCAGCCACACCAGGGCCAGGGCCTCAGGGGATCTGTCCAGAGCCGGTGCGGTTTTGCTCCCCTGCAGGAGCGTCGAGGAACAATACACACATCCACTCTTGTCTGCGGGACCAAAGACATCAGCTCCACATCTAGGAGTCAGAAGGAACACAAGGATACACACCATGGCGTGCCGGGGCCTCAGGGGATCTGTCCAGAGCTCCCCTGCAGGAGCCTCGAGGAACCATACACACGTCCACTCTTGTCTGCGGGACCAAAGACATCAGCCCCACATCTAGGAGTCAGAAGGAACACAGGGATACACACCATGGCGTGCCGGGGCCTCAGGGGATCTGTCCAGAGCCAGTGAGGCTTCGCTCCTCTGCCAGATCCACGAGGAACTTGTACTCACACAGGACTCTAACCCCTCCATCGGAGTCATGAGGAGCACTCTAGTAACGAGTATCTTCCTCCTTGGAGTCACACTGCTTACGCACTTCATGGTGACGCTGCAAAACCAGAGAGCAGCAAGCCAGCATGAGCACAGGAGAGATGGCACACTCCAGCCTACTTCCAGAACAAGAAGATGGACTTTCAAGGTTCCCTGACAGGGTAGTGGACCCAGAGGGTTTAGAATCCTTTGTGAGGATCCATGGTTTATGAGGGAGACAGCCTGCCTGACAGCTCAGTCAGGATGGCTTTATCTGTGGGAGACACAAGGAAGGAGAACACGAGGGACAGACAAACAATCAACTCTAAACAAGTCTTCAATTTATACAAGACACAGATGACACAAATAGCGGGGATCTAGCAGCCCTAATCAGAAGCACTTAGGATCACCACTGCGCCCAAACAGAACGCACATGGAACACAGGGAAGTACACCAGGGGGAGTGATTGTTACGCCTCGACACAGTAGCCTGGACTCGTATTACTTACAAGCTGCATTAGCTTGAAAGCATCATTGCTAAACTAAAGAAGCAAACAAAACACCTTTTTTTTTTTTGCTTCTTTATTTACGGAAATTGTGTAAATTGTGTATATTTGATTTTTTGGGCCAACCACTCCAATCAGGGTGGCCGTTAATCTAGATTTTAATAGAGTTTCACAGGCTGTAAAACCATTGTCCAATGCTTACTGGTCTATGAAGACTCCTACTGAGCTGAAAGTGTTCTAAAAAAATAGGGTATTATTTAGAAATGATCTTCCTCTAAGGTCTCATACTAGCTACAACAGATTAACCCTCTCCAATTCCTTCTATTCCTTTAGTACATCTTGTTGTATTGCAGCACATGAATATTGTGCCCAGTTGTAAGAGCATCTCATTAAACAAAAATGTATGCCTGGCTCACACCACGATGATAATCAGAACGATTCTGAAGTCGATTTGGCCCTCCTGATGAAAGGACTTCCTGTATCCGGTTAATCCTACACAATTATCATCCAAGATAATTCTGTGGTGTGGAGTACCTGTTATATAATTAATCTAACTCCTCTAACCTACTCTCACTCTAGTTGGGACTACACTAAATTAACAGGTTAAATATTTATAGCACATTAAACTGTAGTCGTGTTTAATTCTCGAAAAATAAAGCAAAGAAATACTGCAAGGTTCTGAGAATCTGAAACATTGGTTAGGACTCTGGTTCATGTATGTAGTCTTCAGGGCATAATGTGGGGACGGAGAATGACGAAGAGAAAATTTTTTTAAAAATATCATTGTGTTATATTTAAACTACTGTAGTGTAGGCCAGGTGTAAGGTATTTGTCTTATGTAATTTCACAATTTTGAAACAAATGTAATGTTAAATGTGAGCACTACTAAAATATACCTGAAGAACATACTAATAACAGTAATATTTTTCTTATTTGTGACATGGCTATGACTCTCCATAATCCATGCAGATCCAATTAGCTGAAAAAGCTGAAGCACTATATTAGTCTAAGATATTTTCAGTTTTTCAGTAGTTGTTCAGCAATGACACTGAGCATAGCAGTACTTGCAATGGAAAGATTCCGGTGTACCTCATCATAGTTAATGAGAGTTGCAGTTGGAATGTTTGGTCCAAGTGGTCTGCTTGCTTCCCCCCCATAAGTCAGCTTCTAGGAAGAATAGGAATGAATGATGGTGAACATAAACAGTCTATCTCCATACAGCAGCACAAAAATGTGACTGGTACTGTGCCAAACACCCATGTTTTGTATTGTAATTTCACATTCTAAAAAATTAGCAGTGGAATGGTGAGCTTTTTGGGGACTATTTAATTACCAAATATAGAACATGTACATAACATACAAATTTACCTTACATGCAGCACATAGATGTTATCAAAGGGGATGCATCTTGGATGTTTTATTAGTAAGGGTGCAAGTTAAATATAATAAATTATAAGTATAGAATTAACCTGTTAAAGAAAGAATTGTGTTTTTAATGGAATAGGTTTTTGCTGGGATTTAAAACTGTAATAATTTGATACAAATTTTAAATGCATTATTCTAATAATGATTAATGAGTAATCTAATTTTTTATATATTAAATATTTAAAAAAAAAATCTTAAGTAATCTAATGTATTATGGATAGTAAATCAGATCAAAATTGTTGTACAAAAATCCTAGAAATTAATAAAATTAAATTAGAAATTAAATTAATATCCTAGAAAAAAATAATTGGCTACTTTAGCTTTTCATGACTGACATAAACCTGATCAGCCACATGACTGTAAAGATCTAAGGGATTTAGGCCCAACTGTGATGGCTAGATGACTGGATCAGAGCATTTCCAGACTGTCAGGTCTTGTGGCTAATCAGTGTTAAGGTTTATATCAGTCATGATAAGCTAATTGTGAAGCACTACAAATGTTGCATTCAGTAAAGTGTTACTTTTTATTTTTCCCTTAGGATATTACATTTTGTATTTGGTTTACATTTTTACCTGGTTTACAAGATTATGAATGTAACATTCATAATGCTACATTAGCTTTTCATGACTGACATAAATCTTTACATTTATTAGCCACAAGACTGTAAAGATTTATGGGATTTTGACATGGGCTGAACTGTGACGACTAGAACATCTCCAGTACATCAGGACTTGTGGGGTGTTAATATTATTCAGTGGTATACCAACCAAAATGGCACATAAGGCACATTAATGAGCAGAAGAACATTAATAGGTCAGAAGAACTGCTGTAGGACAAATTGCATAAAACGTGCTTGCTGGTTATGGTGGATGCTGGAACGATTATAACAGGGGGAACGTGCCCCCCCACTTTCTTGACTACTGTTGAGATGTGGAGCGCTGCACAACACATCCTGCCCACCACATATTACCTACCAAAACAACATACCTACCTAATAGTAATGGTCTATTTCAGTAAGATAAAGTTCATTGCAACACTCCAAAAATTGTTCAGGAGTGGTTGGAGGACCATGACAGAGGTATTGATTGCATTCTATAGGATATGCTGAACAAACACTTTGCAACAAACAGGACTTAAAGGATATTTTACTAATGTCTTGTTGCCAGATATACACTATAAGTGACATCCCATTCTTAATCCATAGGGTTTAATTGATGTCAGCCCACCCCCTACAGCTATAACAGCTTCAACTCTTCTAGGCAAGCTCTCCACAAGGTTTAGGAATGTGTTTTTGGCAAATTTTGACCTTTCTTCCAGAAGCACATTTGTGAGGTCAGACACTGATGTTAGGACGAGAAGGCCTGACTCACAGTCTCTGCTTTAATTCATCCAAAAGGTCTGTCCAGGCCAAAGGACTGTGCAGACCAGTCATCCAGGTCTTTATGGACCTTTGTGCACTGGTGTACAGTCCACCAAACTTCACACTTGGCACAATGCAGTCAGACATGATTGGAACACCTGAATTTAATTATTTCAGAGGGTGAGTGAATACTTTTGGCAATGTATTGTATATTTTTAGCTTGGCAAAGACATATCTGTGATTATGTGACATATCTTTAACTCTGGCTAAATGTAAAATTGAACCAGAAGTGAGCACTTCTTTGCCACCTTGTAGACAACTGTTGCATATACAGCATCGCTACTGGAGTTTTTTAACACTGTGTTCTTGTACTGTCAACTTAATTTGACATGAAAAACCTGGTGATCAAACATGTAGATATTGATCATTAACCCCTACATCACTATCCTCTCATACCCATGGCTAGCTAACAGTTTCAGGTTTCCTGCAATGTCAGGCGCTCTGGCACCTGAAGGAGTTCAAAACCACAAGGACTCTTCCTAGAGCTGGCCAGCCATGTAAACTGAGCAATCGGGGGGGAAGGGCCTGACCAAGGGAGGTGACCAAGAACCCGATGGTCACTCTGTCAGAGCTCCAGAGGTCCTCTGTGGAGAGAGGAGATCCTTCCAGAAGGACAAACACCGGAAATCCACCATTCAGGCCTGTATGGTAGAGTGGCCAGACGGAAGCCACTGCTTAGTAAAAGGTACATGGCAGCCCATCTGAAGTTTGCCAAAAGGCACCTGAAAGACTCTTAGACCATGAGAAACAAAATTCTCTGGTCTGATGAGACAAAGATTGAACTCTTTGGTGTGAATGCCAGGCGTCAAGTTTGGAGGAAACCAGGCCAATTCCATCCCTACAGTAAAGCATGGTGGTGGCAGCATCATGCTGTGGGGTTGTTTTCAGTGGGAGGAACTGGGAGACTATTCAGGAAAAAGGGAAATATGACTGCAGCAATGCACAGAGACATCCTGTATGAAAATCTGCTCCAGGGCGCTCTTGACCTTAGACTGGAGCGAGGGTTCATCTTTCAGCAGGACAACGACCCTAAGCACACAGCCAAGATATCAGAGGAGTGGCTTCAGGACAACTCTGTGAATGTCCTTGAATGGCCCAGCCAGAGCCCAGACTTGAATCCAATTGAACATCTCTGGAGAGATCTTAAAATGGCTGTGCACCTATGCTTCCTATCCAACCTGATGGAGCTTGAGAGGTGCTTCAAAGAGGAATGGGTGAAACTGGCCAAGGATAGGTGTGCCAAGCTTGTGCCATCATATTCAAAAAGACTTGAGGCTGTAATTGCTGCCAAAGGTACATCAACAAAGACTGTGAATACTTATGTACACATGATTTCTCTATGTAACATAACAAAATGTGGAAAAAGTGATGTGAATAGGTTCCTGTTGCACTGTAGGTGCATTCCCACTGTGAGAGGCAGAATGTAAAAAATAAAAATCAGTGTTGCACTGCTGCACATATAAGTATTTGAACACCTGAGAAAAATCAGTGTTAATATTTGGCACAGAAGCCTTTGTTTGCAATTACAGAGGTCAAATGTTTCCAGTAGTTCTTGACCAGATTTGCATCCACTGCAACAGGGATTTTGGCGACTCCTCCACACAGATGTCCTCTAGATCTGTCAGGTGCCAGGACTGGCACTGAGCAACACAGAGTTTCGATTGGATTTCGATTGTATTGGAACATTGATATGCTTCTTACGGAGCCATTCCATGGTTCTCCTGGCTGTGTGCTTCGGGTTATTGTCATGTTGGAAGACCCGCCACGACCCTCTTCAGAGCTCTGACTGAATCTCACAATACATGGCCCCGTTCATCCTCTCCTTAATACAGTGCAGTCGCTCTGTCCCCTTCACAGAAAAGCACTCCCAAAGCACGATGTTTCCATCCCCATGCTTCACAGTAGGGATGGTGTTCTTTGGATGCAACTCCTCCTTCTTTTTCTTCCAAATATGGCAAGTGAAGTTTAGACCAAAAAGTTATATTTTGGTCTCATCTGACCACATGACTTTCTCCCAGGCCTCCTCTGGATCATCCAGATGGTCACTGGCAAACTTCAGATGGGCCTGGACATGTGAGGACTTGAGCAGGGAACCTTTTGTGCAATGCGTGATTTGAAACCATAACGGCATAGTGTTCTACCGACACTGACCTTTGAAATTGTGGTCCCAGGTCTCTTCATGTCATTGACCAGCTTCTCCCGTGGAGTTCTGGCCTGATTCCTGACCTTTCTTATCATCAGTGATACACACGAGGTGAGATCTTGCATGGAGCCCCAGTCCGAGGGAGACTGACAGTTGTCTTTAGCCTCTTCCATTTTCTGACAATTGCTCCAAAAGTTGATCTATTATCACCAAGCTGCTTGGTAATTTTCCGCAGCCCTTTCCAGCCTTGTGGAGGTCCACAATTTTGTCTCTGGTGTCTTTAGACACCTCTATGGTCTTACCCATGGTAGTAGTTGGAGTCTGTCTGACTTTGGGGTGAACAGGTGTCTTTAAAGAGCTCAGACAGGTGCTACTAATTAGGATTACTAAGTGGAGTAGAGGTGGACTTCTTAAAGGCAGAGCAACAGGTCTTTGAGACCCAGAATTTATGCTGATTGCCAGGAGTTCAAATACGTATGTGCATCAGTGCAATCCAAATAAATTCTTTATAAATCATATCATGTGATTTCTTGATTTTTTTTACATTCTGTCCCTCACAGTGGGAATGCACCTACAATGTGAATTTCAGACCCCTCCTGACGAGAGAATTTTAAGAATTCTGAGGTAAATCCGTCCGGACCAGGTGATTTGCACACCCTTAATTGCAGAACCAGTTTCTGGAATTGTAATTGCCTCTTCTAAATCAGCAGCAAGTTCTCGATCTACCTTTGGAATGTCTAGTGTCCGAAAAAAATCCTCTAAAGCAAATTGATCAGAAAGAGTGAGTGATAAAAGTCATGGAAGCATTAATTCATTTCTGTATCCTCTTTAGAGACTCCCACACAGTAGATGATGACATACCTGGGGTCTAATTAATTTCCAGAAAACATTCTATCAGAGCTCACATATAATTTACAAAGCTTTCATCCAAAAGAAGAGTGGGTTGAGCCTCCAGTGGCGATATCTAGGTTGGGTGGACAAAATATGTAATGATGTGGTTAGTGGGCTATAATCAGTTATAACTATGACTAAACATTCCAGCTTGGCAATTTAAGAGAACCATCTGGTATGTAGGACATTGCCTTTAACCATATATAGCTAAAGGGTACAATATATCACAATATGTTGGTTGTGGTTGGCAGCAGAAGTTTGTGCTGGGGGAGTGTGTTTGCATTTTGAAAGATTTGTTGCCATCACCCTGTCCAGTGTTCACCCCTGATGTACACAGATACTTTATAGCACCTTATCAAAATTATTATGAAGAAGTACTGCTTTGAACTGAAATTAAATAAAAGTTGGCCAGATGACACGGAGCGTGAACTAAATACAAAACAGACAGGGACAAGAACCAATGGGAACACAGGAATGATTACACAGGAGACTGAACACAGGTGACAGGGATGAAATGAACACGTGACTATGAATACACAGGCGGGGACAAACCGGGACACAGGGGACCCCTAGTGGGCCTACAGGGGAACATGAGGGAAACATGACCA
>JBBJLR010142667.1:0-16130 GCA_037577145.1 Brachypetersius gabonensis | reverse complement strand
GCTTTAATAAAAACCGCATGCAAGTCTATTACAGATCTAATATTACTCAGCACTCAGAAAGTGGATGTGACTGAAAACACTGAGAGCTGATCTGAGAAAAGTGTGCTGCAGTTTCTGATGATAATATATTTTTTGCTGAGCTGTGTTATAGACTCTTACTGGAATAAGGATGATGTCAGATCTCTATTAGAAATAATGACCACACCGTATCTCATCTCTCTAAAGAAACAATGGCGGTGAGTCAGAAAAGCACTGGTCTCCATCCCTTACTCCTCATCAGCATAACTCTGACCCTCTGCCACGTGGGTTTAAGCTGCCGCACAGGAACGCAGGCAGAATGTGAGAAAGCGCCCTTCGTCCCTGGCTATAACCTGGCCGGAGAGGGCTTTGACGTGGTCCAGATGCGCCGTAAAGGTGCCTATGTGATAAACGTCAAATCCCACATGGCTGACAATCATACCTGCACCGTGTGCGAGAACCGGTTCCAGAGTGGGCAGGTGCAGAAGCTGCCCACCGCGGCGCTGGACTGGCGTCCTTTCAGCCGCTGCAGCAAACAGCTCTCCAGCGCCCTTCACCATTCCATCAACTCCCTCATCAAGAGCTCAACTTCACTCATTAACAACAACTGGGGAACCGACCTGCGCCTGGAGGATCTAGGCAAGGTGATCTTAGGAGGAAGCCGTTCGGATATTGCCAAGTTTGCTCAATCTCAGCACATGATGGACAAGGCGACCTTCGCCGTTCACGAGATCAGCTGCACGTATTACAGGTAAGTTTGAAAATTCACCACATGTCCCCAGTAACTGTTCCATGTTCCAAGTTGCCGTGAGTAAAAGCAGACTTAAAGGTAAATGAAAGAGAACGCTCTGAATTCCAAAGGATCCAAGCCTATTTTTTATTTTTTTTTAAAGTACAGTGCTGTTCAGGAGGTACTTCAGTCCAGCACTGAATTATAACATTATAACATTTTTCAATAAATGAAAACGTTTATCTATTCAAATTTATGAAATGTATTTTTTTTGTTATTATACTGGATTATATGATTGGACATTGTAGGGGCTGCAGAAAGGGACAAAACTGACATGTGTGTATAAAAACATTTTTTAAGGAAAAAATATAGTAATCTAAGCTTAATTACTTCTTGTTTTCTGAAATGGAGAACCCACATTCTTCCCCCAAAGAGATCAGTGCTTAGACAGCATTCTCCAAACTCTTCCGACCGCACTGACTGTGCAGGAAGAGAGTTGAGTCACAAGCTATATTTAGGTACCATTGTTGTAAACAAACACGGTTTTTTCCTTTTCTCCCCAGTTACAGGATCATGGATCACCCAGATCTTAGCACTGAATTCTCGAAACATTTACGTCGCCTACCACCGCATTACGACGAGAGAACCAAACCTCTGTACCGCAGGACCATCGATACATACGGCACCCACTATATCAGACACGTCCACCTCGGAGGACGAGTGCGACGAGTCACCGCCTTTCGAACCTGCCTCGCAACCTTAAAAGGCATTTCAGAGTCTGAGATAAAGAAGTGCCTGAACTTCGAGTTAAAAATCGCTCTAGGATTTCTGCCTGCGAACGCATCCATTTCTAATAAATGCTCAGACATCCTCAAGGACAACATGAGCATGGGCTTCTACCAGGGTTTCATGTCGCATAAGATTGAGGTCTTGGGTGGTGAAAAGTACTTTCCGGATCTCGTGCTGCATCAAAGTCCGGCCGAGGCGTACGCCAGCTGGATGCAGAGCTTGCACGACAGCCCAGATGTCATTTCATACGCCATTTTTCCTCTTCACCATCTGGTAAGTGACCCAGAGCTGAGTGCCAGTCTGAGAAGGGCAGTGACGGAGTACATCGAAGAGAACATGCTGCCTGCGGAGCAGAAGCAGAAGCAAGACTGCACTCCAGCACCCAATCTGGACCACAACTGCTGTCCTCTCAGAGCAGGCCGGGGCACCCTGAGAGTGGCAGTGCATCGGGCCGCAGGGCTGAAGGCAGACCTCTTCACTCGGACAGACGGCTACGTCAAAGTATGGTACGATAACATGTACGAGGAGACCCAAGTCGTGATGGACGACAACAACCCAGAATGGAACATCAGTTATAATTTTGGTTCGATAGAGTTTGGCCACGAGTTGACGTTTGAAGTGTGGGACAGTGACGTTCTGTACAATGACATGGTGGGAAGGTGCGTGCTCTATCCTGAACGCGGCATCCATTCGCACAGCTGTAAACTGAAGACTGGTGTGTTTTACTTCACCTACAGTGCCATATGTGATGCTCACCTGATCGGCCACAGATGCGGACGATACTCCCCAAGAGCATAGATGCCTCTATAAAACATTATAATCAAATTTGAGCCATTCTTTGAATAGATGTCTGTGACCATCACCCCCGGATTTTTTTACTACAGTGTGTTTAGCAGTTTTTCATTGTTGACATATCTTAACTTCAAAAGACAGTGAAGGGCTCATACACCCAGGCAACACATCAATCGGAGTCTGTTCATTAGTGACATAGTCTCAAAGCTACCTAAGCTATATTTCTGAATACACTGTATATAGGTAGAGTCTATAAAACACTGTTATACATCTATATAGTATTTACACGTGCACTTTTTAGTGATAAAAAGTTCATAATTTAGACTTACCTCTCAGTAAAGAAAGCAACCTAATAAAGACTACAAAATATCTTTATTTGACAAGGGCATGTTTGTATAAATACAAGAACATATCTACAGTACATCGAAAAGACAGAGAAATGGCACAAAAAGGACATTTGTGAATACTCTGTGGATTACAATTCAGTCTGAGAGTCTTGTACTTTCTGCCTGAGATGAATATGAGAATATGAAAGCTGAGGTAACCGTCACATTACAGTACTGATCTAAAAATCAGAGCTTTGCACTGAAATCAGAAGCTGCACTACTGGCAACTCTGCTTTACCTTAGAAGTTGTGCGTGGTTTAAAGTAAACAAAAATCTACAAGAAAAAAAAGAATCAGCTACAGAGTAGATCTGGTCTAGTTCATATGGGTACTAACCACTCATATCAGATCAGTGGAGTGAGACAAAAGCATCAAGACAGGGCCGTCACAGTCCCAGGGACACCCTTAGTAGCTCTGCCACATCCTCAGACATAGCACCCTCTTCACCTGCAGGGAGGACATGGGAGACGTACATGAGTGATTCAGTACAGCAAAAGTAAAAGATGGGGAGTCACTGACCAGAGACTTGTCCTCACCTTCATCAGTAGTCATATCTTGTTCAAGTTTGAGCTTTTCTTGTCCTACGCGAAGCATACAGGCCTCTATGGAGTCTTTACTGACCAGTTTGATGACCTGCACAGTCCTGCAAGCAGACATTACATATCAGTTTTACTGCACAGGTATTATTCTCAAAGCAACTAACATTTAGGCCTAACGGTTCAATGATAATGTGGATAGTTCACAATATCACATTATGATAACTGAAAAAAGCAGGGACTGTCCCACAGGAAGGTCCCATGCCTTTTCACCCACCACACTGGCTCTAAACAGCGAATATTACATTCCACTGATGAAATGGCCACTAGACATGGCTTGCTGATGGGCTTGCTAAAGATTTTTTTTAACCGTCTAGCTCAGGGGTGTCCAGCACCGGTCCTGGAGGGTCGGTGTCCAGCACAGTTGGATGGTTCTCCTCCTCAAACACATTCACTAAACCGCACAACTAACTGGGAGGAGAACCAGGTGTTTTTGAGCAGCGAAATCACCAAAACGCATGCGTGTTTATGCATTACTGTGAAGAGTCAGAGCTCATTTCCTCTTTACTTGCACAGATGCATTGTTAAAACAACACATCTGAGTCACTGGCTATGTTTAGGCAGTTTGCTTTTTTTTGTGGCAGTTACTGGATTAACAAGCCACAAGAATTCAGTTCTGAACTCCCTAAACCAGGGGTGGAGATCTGAGGGCCAGTGTCCAACACAGCTTGAATTTATTTGTCCTGATAGTTTGAGCAGTAATAGTCTCTAAAGTATGCAAGACCCTAGGATCAGAGTTCCTCACGCTTGCTGTAAGTATTCAAAATGACTACTTACTGTAGGACAACAACATTTACTACATAAAATACATGCACACAATTTACCCCAGTGGTCACTGCAAAAAAAACCTATTTTAAACTTTTGACAATTAATAACTGTTTGGCATAGTCTGAGGGATTTTGTGTATGTACGAGATGGAATGAGACAGAGTTCGCTCTCCAGAAGTCTTCATCTCTCCGTGTTAGGAAACCCTAACCCTTGTCTGCATCCCCAATGAACCGCACTCCATTATTCTTTCTGTAATTACATTCACACATTTATCGGCCGCTTTATCCAAAGCGACTTCCATTCCCTACCTACAGGGGGCAGTCTCTCCCTGAAGCAGCTTGGAGTTACGGGTCTTGCTCCAGAACCCAGTGCAGAAGGTAGGATTCGAACTCCTGACTACACTAACCTGGTCTGACCCATTCGATGACAGCGGTCTTCCGCTTGCTTGTCGTTGAAAGGGTTGCAGTCGATATCGTGGAGGATGACGGTGTTGGCAGTGGCGAGGTTGATTCCCTGGCCACCAGCACGAGTCGACAGAAGGAAGACAAATATCTCCGGGTCTGTGTTGTATTTGTCTATGAGGCCAATTCTAGAAGAGAGTGAGACCAAACAAGATGTTACCATCATTAAAAGCTTAAAGAAAGAAGGCAGCACGCTCATCTGTAAGCGAGACATGAGCTAACCTCTCTGCCATAGGCGTGGATCCGTCCAGCCGAACATATTCATGCCCGCAGTGTTTCAGCAGAATTTCCACAATGTCCAGCACCATAGTAAACTGGCTGAAGAGCACCACCCTGTCACCCTAAAGAGAACATGCATTTACACTTACGGCATTTATCAGACGCTTTCATTCCCTAACTACAGGGGGCAGTCTCTCCCTGCGGCAACTTGGGGTTAAGGGTCTTGCTCAGGGACTTAGAGGTGGTATGCTTGAGGTAGGATTTGAACCCATGACCGGAGGCAAGTACCCTACCCATTGGGCCACCTCCACTCATGCCTCAGGGGAGACTAAATAAAAGCAAACAGAGAAGCTCCGAACCCTTCAATTAAATCTCAAAGCCCTTCATTACCTTCTCTTTGAGCTTGGCCAATAACTTTGTGAGCAAGGAGAATTTTCCAGAGTCCAGGAGGAGCTCCTTTTCCAGTTGGAATTTGCTAATGGAGCTGTATTCCTTACACAGGTTATGTAGCTCAAAATCTGACATGACCTCCATGTCCTCCTGGATCAGGGCAGGGTCAGCATCAAAATGTGTTGGTTCCTAATAGGGAATAAAAGACTCAGTATTAAAAGAGCAACATAATTAATCCTGACAATAAGAGACTAAACTACACACTACAGCATAAAACTCAAAACAAAACAAGGCGGGTTAACCCTAAGCTTCAGAAGAGGCCTAAATCACTCGTATGAAATAATGGACAGTTACATAAACCAAGCATATTTGGTTTAATCCAATGGTTCTTCAGCATTAAGGCACTCTTGTGTCTATAACACAGCTCACCATCACAGCATGTTGCCAAGGCCCACTTGGCCACATAAGATGATATTAAATAACCAAATTGTGGACCAATGACCTGTCTCGATTTTAGATTCGTTGCCCAATCAAAAGCCTTCGTGGACCATAAGTGGTCCATGGCCCAGTAGTTGAGAAACCTAGGTTTAGTCCACAGACTCTGAGTCAATGCTGTGCCTCATTGGCTTTTTCACACTATATGAATGGAAATGGAAAGTGGTGGAGGAGCTCAGGGACTTCGTGGACTGTCTGCAGCCTTGCTTGGTGAATTTTATGTTTTTTTTGTTTCAGAAATCCTAAAATGTAACACCCATTAGAAGCCCCAAGCAAACCCTAAAAATGTAAGAAAACCAAATCAATGTGAGTAAATCATTAAAAAAAATATTTTCTATTCAAAATGGTAAGTAAACGTTTCCTCTCCAATTCATCCCTGCACAAAGTTTCAGAAAAGTCTGCACCCTAAACATAATTCACAGAAACACTCCAGTCCTGACCTTCAACATGGCTCGACTCATGGCTGCGAGTTTCTCAGTGGTGTAGTACTGCCGATGCAGCAGCGGGTGATTGGCCATCTTCCTCAGTTGCATCATGACGTTACTGAGCTCACGTTCTGAAGATGCGGAGATAAAAAGCGAGAACAATAAACAGACAGACAAACCATAGATGCAGGATCTGGCCTGGTCTATTTATTCTTGCATAGGGCAACAGACTCTTGCCAAATATACACCCCCTGATCTTCCCCATAATAAGAGAAGAGTTAAGATAAACCTTTATTAATCCCGCAGTGGGAAATTTACATTGTCTCAGCCAAATGTGGACTAAACAAAAGGTAAGAAAAGCAGAACACAAGATAAAATAAGTACTCTTTACAACTAATACAAAAAATATAAATACAGATTTATGTATCTATAGTTGTATGTGTATGCAAATATATGCGGTAATATATACCTATATATACCTATATTAGGGCTGCACGATATGAGTAAAACATGCGATATGCGATAATGAGTGTTGCGAAGGCGATATCACATCCGATAAGTGAGTAAAAACTTAGCCTTTATAGTGTTATGTTTTTCTGCTCTGGATTTGCTGGTAACAGAGACTCCATATACTGACTAGTCTCTGCAGAAAAAAATTTATTGGAATTTCCATTACAACATTTTTTTTTTTAAAATAATTTACTTAAATGGAGCATTTTAATGCCTCCCATAAAACATTTGAACCATTGAACATTGTTGAAAAAAAACCTGAAAAAAAAAATAGCAAAAGGAAGAATCTCTAACAGCAGCACAGAAGATGAAGAAACTGCCCAGTGATGTTTTTGCCCTCTTCTCTGTGGCTCTGGGTAAAGAGTTTTGGAAAAACACCATTTATTGCAGTTTAGTCAAAAAATGCGATATGAATATTTTTTTTGCGATATGGATATTGCACATGTTGATATCACGATGATGGTAAATTTGCGATATATTGTGCAGCCCTAACCTATATGTATATGTACATAATGGAAACATGTATATATACACACACACACACGCGTGTGTATGAGGACACTGCAATATATATACAGTAATCCCCTGTTATTCGCGGGGGAGAGAGAGGCAGAGAGCCAGAGCGAGACACAGCGAGAGAGAGAGCATCCTGGCTTAGTGGCCACTCAAATCCATGTAATAAGCCCCTCGCCTGTTGTAAACTACTGGCCTAAGCTGGTCCTAAAACGTTGATTCCTCCGGCCAGAGGTCTGAAAACTTGCATTTGCGCAGATCTAAACTATTAGCGACTGGCGCAGAGGTTTGGCAGAAGGCCAGCCGGGTCCCCGGACTGAAGGCGTGTTCAGACCGAACGCGGCATGCGCTGCGCTTTGCTCTGAAACCCATTATTTTCTGTGGCTTGCGCGCCGTGACGCATTTTCGCGCGACCAATAGAATCCAAGCATTGAAACGGGCTAGTGTTCGGTCTGCCCGGTCCCCCCACACACGTTTATTTGAGAGGAAGTGCAAACCTCGCGTTCGGACTGAAAGCGGCTTGATTCAACGCGCACGCGAGGTCACGTGACATCATTCCTGTCACTCAGGTCCTACACGCAACATAAAAATAAATCCACGCAAATTTTGTAATTTAAGGAGATGCACGTAAGTTGCACAAATTGAAAAACGCATAGGCCCCATTGGATTGGGGCTCAAAAATTTACTACCTCATCAGATGACGTTTAATACCTTTTACTGGCTTTAATTTGGCCTAATTTCATTTACTACCTTTTACAACCCCGTGGCAACCCTGAATATGATTACGCACCGGGAATACGGCCACGCACCGGGAGCCAGAAGAACTAAAATGAGGGGTTTTTTTTCAAAAACAACACGAAAAAAGCAAAAAAAAAAAAGTGGAATATATTTGCATGTTGCGGGTTTTTTTTTAAGATTTCCGCGTAAAACTATGAGTGTCCTCACCTGTTATACCATAACACACTGCAAAACAAAAAAAGACTGATATCCAACTATCTACACTGACAGACACTGCAATCTTAGTGTCTAAGTTTGGACAAAGCTACAGTACATCAGCGTACAGGATCTGAATACATACTCTCTCCACCGTCCGCGTTCTTGAGCTTACGGAAGAGTTTATCATAGAGCTGCTGCTGGGCATCACTCATGGGACACATTTCTATATTCGCCACCTTGGGTGGTAGTTGTTTCAGGACCTATAAAGACAAGATCACCTCTCAAACATTACTATACCAGCATACTTCATTCAGAACATTCTCAAAAAGATTCTTAGTCAATATGAACCTCCAGTGACACGTTTTTCCATAAACCGTCAAACTTTATGAAAGATGTAATCATTACCTCACTCTTGATTCGTCTCAGGATGAAGGGCTTCATGATGAGCTTGGCTTGAGCAATTCTCTCCTTATGGAATGTACTCTCCTCTGACGAGGATTTCTGACATGAGATGTGACAAACAGTCAAGGTGTAAACACTTATTTTAGGGGAGAGATTTCAGACAAAATGAGTTATTATAGTCCTAAATGATAAAGGGTGTTTTCACATATAGTCCTCTTTAAAGAAACCGAACTCCGTCCTCTAGAGGTGCTCCAAAAAGTGCACTGACAGAAAGGGACTCAATTCTTTTTCTGTTCACACTTTAGTTTCTCGTCAAACCTGCCGCCGCTGTTTCTTCGCGTCTACGATTCTTGGGGATTTTTTATTCTCCATAAGAAATGACGGTTAAAAGCACTACCAAACCTACATTTTCCAAAATGATCATTTTTGTTAATTTCTTTGTCTACTGATCGCCACGTTCTGTGTCCGAGTTCGTTTGGCGTGTTCATAGAAACACAGAAAATGCTGACTAATCGATCGGAGTTCGCTTTAACGGACCAAGTGTGAAAACACACTAATAATAGAACATCATGCAACACACATGCTATAGAACATCAAAACAAGTGCATGTTGCACAACAATATTAGACTTTTCTTGGCAAAAATCCTCCTCTGACATCTTGTTATTGGAGAGAGAAAACAATCTTCCTCTTACAAAGTACAGAAAAACTGCTCACTTCAGCTTCAAGAGACAGAACTGATTCTCTATTTTAAAATAAATCCAGTTCCTGCTGGCCCACATAAAACCAGAGTGAATTACCGTGGAAAACATCTTGGAGATCTGGGAGGTACTGCTGGAGAACATTGAAGGCATGATAAAGTTGAGGAGAGAGATCAGCTCCAGCAGGTTGTTCTGAAGAGGAGTTCCAGTCAGGAGCAGTCTGTGTTCCGCCTGCAGGAATCAGAGCCAAATAAAGTGTCATTCACTCCCTAAAAATTAAAGGTGGCATGAAAATGAAGTAGATTCTTCTCTGAACTTCGTTCATATTTACAGTCTAAGGACATAATCTGAGAGTGCACCAACATTAATGGCCATGAGGTGGCGGTAGCGCAGCGTGTTCATGTTCTTCAGCATGTGACCCTCATCAAACACAGCATACTTCAGCTTCAGCTTGCGGAAGAGACTGCGGTCATTTTCGTTCCCTATTGTTAGGTTATACCTGTAAAAAAAATAGACAGTGCCATAAAACAGAGCACAGCGTGGGAGATAATAATCTACTTGACTTGAGGTCTCAGTACTTGGACGATGAAGAGGGGATCATGTTAGTTCACTTTCTGGACTTACGTTGACACGATGACATTGAATTCCACTTGGTTGTTGAGAATGTCATGCCGGAGGTATTTACGGTCCTCCACAGTTCCTGCAAGGGGACATGAATTACTCAACACACTTTGTGAAAGATGAAGCAACCTCTTAAAATTACATTTAAAATCACAATCTTTATTATGAAACTGCAGTCATTAATCATTTACAGCATTCAGCTTTTGTCTAAAGTGACTTCCATTCCCTACCTATAGGGGGCAGTCTCTCCCTGGAGCAACTCGGGGTTAGGGGTCTTGCTCAGGAACCCAGTGGAGGTGATGAAGGTAGGATTTGAACCCATGACCTCTTGGTCCAGAGGCTAGTATCCTACCCACTAGGCCACACCCACACAAAGCACAAACCTCCACAATGACAGCCCTTTACTCACCGTAGTAAATGAGGACCTTCAGACAGGGGCACCACAGCCCCAACTCTCTCACCCAGTTATCTAGAGGGGAACGAGAAGTTTTTAAGAAGGTGCAGGAAAGTCTAAAATAAGTTTATCATCATGTGGGCCTCTGTGTCTTACCCACTGTGGAAGAAGGTACAGTGATGAGATGAGGACCTTTAATCCCTTTCTGATACAGATACGCAAGGAAAGAAATGGCCTGGATGGTCTTCCCTAAACCCTGAGGGCAAAACAGAAATTAGTCTGCATCAGCACTAATAAACACTGCCAGAACACACAAATCAAACCGATTTCATATTTAATAAATAAATAAAAATAGAGTAATCCAAATTCTCAGAAAGTGTCACAGACTCTTTCCTACTTTTGAATTAGGAGTGGACATGAGTTTAAATCTACACTAGAGGCTGAAGACATTTTTTCTGGAATCCCGCGGGACGGGAAACAAAATCACTTTTAAAAACGGGATTGGGACGGGACCGGAAATAATGTAAGCGGGAGTGGGAGGGACCGGGAAATTTAAGTGGGCGGGACCAGGATGTTTTTTTAACATTACCGACAGATTTTAGCCCCAAAAAACAACAACAACAACAACAACAACAACAACAACAACAAGGGAGTGGGAGGGAATGGGAGTCACTCTTCTGGGATTGGGACGGGACGGGATTTTCCCCCAGTTTTTTAATGGGATTGGGACGGGACAGGATTTTTTTTGTGGGAGTGGGACGGGAGAGGTTTGAAAATTCACTCCCATATCACCCTCAAGTCTACACTGCTGTATATATCCTGTATTGACAATAATTTAATAAGCATTTAGTATCTTATCACTAATAAGTTTTTCTGTTTAAAAAAAAAACAAAAATAAATAGTTGCCTCACTGTTAACTCCAAACTTTGCTTCCCTTTAATTTGGGAACAACACCAGCTCTAACAGTTTTTTCAATTCTTTTTTATGTCGTTGTCTCCCACCTCCTCTCTGTTTTTTGGGGGTTTTTTTGTTCACTGTATAGAAATAAGACATCTTACTCATGAGTGCAAAGATCCACTCTCCCCAGAATTATGATGGTTTTTATGAGCTGATAAAGTCTTTCTTTAATGAAAATCTGCATCGGCAGGTCATGGCAGGTAAAGTGGAATGTTTTGACGGTCCATACAGTGGCAGGCGGCTACCGGCAAACATTAAAAATGCTTTATGTGCCTCATTATAAACTGCAAGCAGCACTCAGAGGTGAAGTTTGCACTTTTAATTTTGGTTGAGTTTATAAGAGATATTTAAGCTGTTCAGCCTGATGTTTAACTCGTCAGTGCTTGCGGTTTACTGGGCAGCTGATGGCCTAGAGGTTAGGCCCTCAGAAGGTTGTGGGTTTGAATCTCAACACTGCTAGTGTGATCACTGAGGTTCCCTTAAGCAAGGTACCGTCCCCACACACTGCATGCTGTACTGTGTTCATGTGTGACTATAAGAGACCACATCGCTTTACTGGGCATTTCAGGACAGACATTATCATGAGATATGATCCTTCAGTATTCAGGTACCTGTCTGTAGTGCTGACACACTGCAGTATACTTGATTAAACAAGCCTTCTGTTTACACTGAATGTGGGTACAGTACAGAACATGACTGTTATCTTTAAAAAGGTTTATTTGTACACTACACTTCTAAAAACTTAAAGAAACTGACACTCACCATCTCATCAGCCAGGATCCCACTGAGTTTGTGCTGGTGGAGAAGAATAAGCCATTTCAAGCCGATCAACTGGTACGGCTGTAATTTAAAACTGAAGGAAAGTCAAAGGAAACGATTACTCCAAGTGATTTCACAACTTGAAAATAAAGAGTAGGATGTAATTAAAAACAAATAATTTACATGGCACTTCTCAGACTTAATATGGAACTTATACTGCTTCACAACAAAGTGGAAGAGAACAGTAAGTGATAAAAACACAGCATAAACAAATTAGCAGAAAGGAACAGGGTTGGTCCAAGTTAAGTAATTAATTATGCTTTCAGTTGCCGTTTTAAACCGTTAAAGGTAGTGCTACTGGTGACTGGAAACTTTCACCACATAATCTTATAATTTTGAACCATCCAGAAGGTCAGCAACTCATGACCCTAAATAGGATTTGAAGTATATTGGTCCTGATCCTGATATAGGAATTTGCTAATCCACAGACAGTAATGATGCTATTAGGTGTAATATATTCTTCATTCTGAACACCTTGGAGTTGGTCTACCGTGTTCAGCACCAGTTTCTCAGCACCATACAGCCTGGGGTACGGCCTCATTCATGCTAGATCTTTAAGGGCTATGTAACAAAGAAATGTCTAATTTCAGCAGATATTTCCACAGTGAGAGGAAAAAACCTCACTTGCTGTTGAGAATGGCGGGCTGCTTCATGGAGCCCATGCCTTTCTGGATGACCTGGCTGACGTCTCTGGTCATCTTGGTGGCGATGCTCTCACAGCGGCTCATGAGCTGCTTCAGCACCTGCCGCTCTTTCAGCACCAGCTTACAGCTGTGCACCAGTTCCAGAGACAGACTGTTGTCCTTACAGAACTGTTCACTCTGGAGAAGCACAGACACAGCAACTAAGTATCAAACAAGGTCACTTTTTTAGTAGTGTAGTATAAAACACTCACCTGTAAACCCGAGGACCACAAAGTTACAAGTTCATCACCCCACCCCCTTTCCACCAATGTGTCCTTCAGCAAGACACTTAACCCTCAGTGACTCCAGCAGGACGGTCCCAGTCACCAGCGACCGCGAGACTGTCCCCGTCACCAGCGACCGCGAGACTGTCCCCATCACCAGCGACCGCAAGACTGTCCGCATCACTAACGATTTTATATCTCTCTGGATAAGAGAATCAGTCAAACGCCCCCCTTTTACTTTTCTAAAGGTGTTTTAAATCAGAAATTACACAACACTTTATCTACAAAAAACAAGAAAAAGCGATGATGCCTAAAGCATAAGCTTCTTTCAGGGAGAGAGACATCAAATATCAGGTTAAAAGCAAGGCATCATCTGACTAAAGTCAACAAGTTATCTTTCTGTCTGTCACCAGATTTAAAAGAACAAAAACATGCATTTTTCCTGTCCAGGGCGCATTCAGAGCACGAGACAACATTGTTTTTAGTGTCTAGTTCTACCATCAGAGGATATCCACGGTATGCTGCAAAAATAGTCCTTCATAACAGCCTGCAGGCTCATTTTAGCACAAAAATTTAGACTTTTTTATAAGACTAGCGAAATTCTACATTCAAAAGGTCATATTTTAATCAAATGTAAGGATTTAAAGATAAATACAGGAGAGCTGAGAGTACAGCAGGTCCTTACCACATCCTTCCACGTGTTAAATGGCCTCAGTAAGAGAATCTTCTGCGCTTTCTTCAGAGAGCAACCAGACATCAAAGTCAGTTCATCTAATGAAGCCTCCTGGAGAAACTGTAGTATCTGTTCCTTGACTCTGTCGTCAAAGCTATCGTCTTCGCCCTCCGAGTCGAAGTCCTCAGAACCACTATCAGCTTCACTCTCGAGGTCTTCTTCATCTGGGTCACTGTTTTGCACCGATTCCAAAATATCTGCTTTTGCTCTTTTAAGGTTCTGACGGCCTGATTTGGTTTCTGTGGATGTTGATCTATTAGAGCTGTTGTATGTGTCTGGAGTGGATTTGCTTGATACAGCTGAGAACCATCTTGAAAGACCAGAATTTGACTTTGGTTTCCTCTCCTCGACTCGCTCTTGGCTGCTCTTTGTTGGCTTCAAATTATTAGAGACCTTTGGCTTTTTCTCTGGAGCTCCTTTAGGACTGGAGTCTTCACCAGTGGGAAAAAAAACACAATAATATAAACCACTGCCACATTGTAACACTCAAACAAAATTAAAGGAGAAATCCAAAGTTTAATTTAAAGTCATTAATCACATGTTAATGTGTAGTTTAGAGAAACTTCAACACATTTCTTTACAGTGGCGGGACTTGGAACCTGGGGATCGCATTTTTATTTGCATAACTATTGCATTCTGGAAGATTGGAGACGTTTGATTGGAGAGACAGGCTCGAAAACAACAGACTTCTTTACATCTTACAAAGGTAAGAGCAGCAAAAATGAAAAACAAGGGGATATATAAATTTAATACGGAATCACAGAGGGACCAAAAAGCACAAAAAAAAAATCAAACCTGGGTCGTAGTGTGGTGCAATAGTTCCACCTACTGGCGTAACACTTCTGCTGCCTTAAATAGATGAAAATATAAGCAAGAGTGCATGTTTACTGGTTAATGCACTGATGTTTATTTAAAATAAACGAACCATACTGCCTGTTCAAAATAAACAGAAAAAAGCAGCACTGGGGATTTGCTGCTTCTTCCTGTTGTACCGAACCCGTATCGAACCGTGACCCCAAAACCGAGGTACGTTCCGAACCGTGCCATCTGTGTACCGGTACACCCCTACTGTGGACACACACACACGCAATGGAGTGACGGGTATTAACAAACAGTAATAATGCACCAGAAAAATTACACATTATCATTTTTCTGTTGCATTACTGTTTGTCAACGCCTGTCACACCACTGAATACCTGTGTGTTCTTACATATATTTATATAACCACACTGTACATATACATAGATACACTCATTTACCATTTACTTATGCACAACTTGTGACGACAAAAACAATACAGCATACGTTTGGGTCAAAAATATCTTCACTCACCCGACTCTGAAGAAAACAGGAGCAGTGATCCCAAGGCATTGTCAAAATCCCAGTCATGTTCTATAAGGACATCCCTGAGAACCTGTAAAAGCCAATTCATCTCACACACAGCGCACGGAGGATCATAAACAAGAAGTCCTGCCTCACACAGCTTCAACACACCTCTTTTTCAAACTCGGGCACTTCCTTTCTCAGTCTGCGCAACAGAGATTCCTGCTGTTTCCTGCTTGGTTCCTCCTCCTCCTCCTCAGAGTCAGGATCAGAATCGGAGTCCTACAGAAAAACAACAGTAAGTGATCAGAACTAGCAGCAGGACTCGTCTATTACTTTAAATCACTGTGAGGGACGGTGTGCATTATTTCTGCTGTGATGTGCAATACTGGGCAACGTTCTTATCGGGTATTAAATATTATTATGTGCAAGATCATGTGATGTTTTCTGAACTGGGTGCTGAATCACTTGAAGACTAATACACAAGATATTGCAAGTAATTATGTGCAAGATCACTACTTTATAACTTACCAAACTACCATCTGTCTCAGCAGTTTTTCACTCAACGCTGTATTTTAATGTGGAGCTTTTTTCCTTTTCTACAGAAGTTTTATTTAGTTTTTGTTTAGACTTTATATTATATTGTTACTGTCTGTGTGTCTTTGCAGTCACTACAGGAGCAATTTCCTCCAGGATCAAAAATATTTTCTGATTCTGAAAATATGCTGCATCAAAGAGGACCGTGACTGTGTGCTCAGCCAAAAGGCTTTTCAAGATTTAGGCAAATCCAGGAGTGCGAGAAAAACTTTACCGCAGTTTTCCTCCGTTTCTTTGGCCGCACCTCACACTGGTCATCACTGTCTGCCGCCGTCTCTTTCACTTTGGATGAATCTGTATTCAGTCCATAGATAAAAAGAAATTAGTGAAATATTTACACTACCAGGCAAACGTTTTTGACACTTATCCATTAATTTCAGAAACTGCAGGTTTTTATTCTGGTTAAACTGGAAGGTGTGTGTGTGTGTGTGTGTGTGTGTGTGTGTGTGTGTTTATTCTGGTTAAACTGGAAGGTGTGTGTGTGTGTGTAGGTCTTTATTCTGGTTAAACTGGAAGGTAGGTGTGTGTGTGTGTGTTTATTCTGGTTAAACTGGAAGGTGTGTGTGTGTGTGTGTTTATTCTGGTTAAACTGGAAGGTGTGTGTGTGTGTGTGTGTGTGTGTGTGTGTGTGTGTGTGTGTGTGTGTGTGTG
>JBBJLR010142657.1:0-16130 GCA_037577145.1 Brachypetersius gabonensis | reverse complement strand
GATAGATAGATAGATAGATAGATAGATAGATAGATAGATAGATAGATAGATAGATAGATAGATAGATAGATAAATAGTAGGGATACATTTTACCTATGTTTACACTGACTGTGGAAAACAGTAACACAGTGGATAATGACTGCCGTTTTATGTCCGACCGAGCTGCTTCTCGCATGAACTGAACAGCAGAATTACAACAAATTAACAGAACTATCTAATACATACATACATACATACATACATACATACATACATACATACATACATACATAAACCGGTCATAATACAACGTCAGTGCATTAATTGTATTAATATCGTTTAACATTGAAATTAATATCACAAATTTGTATCCTGATCTTCTATCAAGATGCAACACTACAAATGTAACACTACAAATTTTAATACATGTAACACTAGAGATGTAATTGAGTTATTGTAGACAGAAGATACGGGTTTAAATTGAAAATTACGCAAAAGAGGTTATTGACCCTCTAAAAACGAGTTAATGAAAAGTCAGTGTACTACATTCTGTGCATCTCATTAAAACTTGAATATCATGCTATCTCTGCTTACCAACTATTCTTCCACAAACAAAATTTCACAACTCTCTTTAAATGGTAAAATTTGGGCATATTTGTCCTACTTGCATCTAGCGTTTTGTTTTGTGTCGTCATATTTGTGACTGTTACATTACTTTTGCTTTTTCAGATGGTCTCAACTGAATTTTGGCTCAATGTGACTAATAAAAAGTGCAGAACCAAAGCCTCTGTTGATTTGTGGGTTTTAAACGGCGTTAGATAAAGCCTCACTGAAACGTGTCACGGAGATGCTGCTCGCTGCAGTTTGAAATGAACTTGCAATTTTTGCACTTTCTGTATTCTTCCAAACGTCGGTACTCGTGTTTTATATTTGAGACTTTAATGCTAAAAATGCAATCTTAATAAACGAGAGTACTTCGCTCTATTCAAATTCAAACTGCAATTGAAATACCACCAAAGAGTAATGATCAAGAGCCAAGGCCGCCACTGACAACACTAAAGAGGGGCGGGCAATTTTGCCTACGAACTGGATGCATTCTGGAAAAACATATGTATATAAATATCATATAAATATATATTACCTATAAGGTCTCCTGCACTGGTTTGGTGTGGCACCATCTTCGACACACTGAGTGCAAGGTTTGATCTACACGTCTTTCCTTATTGTCATATTTAAACATAGACCATGTAAATATTTAAGAAATTCTGAATAAATATATATTTTACCACTCTCAGATTAAGGAATGTTTGTTAACACCACAGAATTTTAACAAATAAAATATTATATTTAATTTTTTATATGGTTTGGGCTTTACAGTACCAGCCAGTGGAATACAATAGAAAGCCCATGGCATCTCCCGAGCGGTGGCTTCCTCCTGCTTAACAGTGTTTGGGTGACAATGACTGTTAATCAAGCGCGCGGCCACCGCAGTGCGGAACCTCCTCTGTTTTCAGACACTCCTCACGTACAGTCCCTACACGTGGAAGTTCATTTTCACACAGCCAACCTAATATTTCTTTCCGTAAATGCTCTCGTCTGGTTAGTCACGCAGCCGTTTGAAACATGTGATGGACTAATATTGTTTAAAAGATATATTGTATAATCATTTTCCTAGCCATCTTTAAATGTATGCCTATTATTTATATATTGATTGATTTATTTATGTTGATCTACCGTATGTTTTCCTTTGAGTTACAAGGGACTAATGTAATCTCTTTATTAAATATTGACAACGTTGAAAACAGTAACACAGTGAATCGTTTTGGACCTCCGTTGTACAAAAATCATTGCGAACCAACACATTGAGGCTAAAATAATGAGCTCCGTTTCCTGTCTGACCCAGCTGCTTCTCGCATGAACTGAACAGCAGAATTAGAACAAATTAACAGAATGATCTAATAATACATACATACATACATACATACATACATACATACATACATACATACATACATACATACATACATACATACATACATAAAAACGGTAATAATAGAAATTCAGTGCATTAATTGTAATAATATCGTTTAACACTGAAATTAATATCACAAATTGGTAACCTGATCTTCTACGAAGCACTGAATTCCACAGAGCACAAATACTGGAGTATTAAACTATGCAATATTACACATTTTAATACATGTAACATGTAACAGAAGATATGGGTTTTTAATAAAAAATCACACAAAAGAGTTTATTGACCCTTTAATAATGAGTTAATGACAAGTCAGTGTACTACATAATGTGATCAGCATGTCATTAAAACTTGAATATCAAATACTGGTCTAATCTCTTTATTAAATATTAACAATGTCTTTGCGTCTTGCTCGAATGCACTTGCTACTTTAAAGAAATAGTTTGAAGATAGTAGTACACTGACTTAAAAAGAATAGAAAAGAATACAATTAATAAAAAAATACACGTTATGGATTGATTGAACCAACAAGTCCAAGAGACATTTGGCATTAACTGTGAATACATTGTTAATTATTAGTAAACAAGATTTGTTTTGGAGATTTTTGGTCGTGCAAGGTTTGTCGTGGCATAACCTCTTCTTGTGAGTTGGCTTGATTTTGCTGTTTTTGTGTTTGTGGGCTGTCCTTTTTTCTTTGACGACACGTTTAAGAACATTCATTGAGAGGCATCATGACATGAAATTCTTCCGTCTACGGTTTTGAGAGGTGTTTGAAACTTTCTTCGGTCTTTAAAACAAAGTTTCAGACTGCCTCGTAGGTTTGTTGATCCAACCAATCCACGGCGTTCATTTTCATACACTGTATTCTTTATTGTTCCTGCAGTCTTCCCAGAACTTCCGTAAACGTTAATAAAAAGCCACGATCCCGCAATTTGATGCGAAGAACATGTCAAAAGAGACAAATTATGCCAGGGAAAAGCGCCTGAGTGAAATGCCTTACGTACCTCCTGGTTTATGCAGCCTCTCTCTCACTGTCTTTGTTAGTGCAACGCAGAATGGGAACTCAAATGGTCATTTGATATGATCGGTAAATGGAAATCGGGCATATATAACGAGATCTTAACACGAAGATCGTCAGCATACCGCCCAAAAATACTGACTTCGCGCATTAATCGACATTGTAATTTTTGGAGTAAATATAATCACGTGTCCAGCAGCCAGCCAATGGCAGCTATGAACTCCGGGAGAAATAATTACCTGCCTTGATTGTACTATGAGCCCATCAAAAGTGCACATCTGCAGCCGTAATAATCGGATAGCTACATGTTAAGGGAGGAACAGAGGCGTCGTCATGTCGGCCACGGGTTCTATAAGCAATTACTATGTGGATTCTTTGATAAGTCACGAAACCGATGAGGTGCTGACGACGCGCTTTCCCGCGCCGGAGATACTTCCAGCCGGCCCACGTCCGTCTCCCCTCGTTGCAGAATGCTCGGATTTTCCATCTTGCAGTTTTACGCCCAAAACGACCGTCTTTACCTCGTCCTGGGGTCCTGTGCATTCCCAGTCGTCGGTGGTGTACCACCCCTACGCCCACCACCAGCCTCACCTAGTCTCGGAACCAAGGTACGTTCGGTCGTGGCTCGAACCAATCCCCGGGGCTGTGTCTTTCCAAAGCGACCCCAGCAATGGCAGACATTATGGGTTGAAATCTGACGGCTTCCCGGAGCTCAGACCAGGCGAATGCTTCCCCGCCAACGCGCACGGCTACTCGGACTACTATTACACCACTCCGGAGGATCCACGCGAAAAGACGCAAGCGACCAACTCGTCCGCAGAATCGGACGCGCCGTTCTCGGACAAGATTAAAGAGGATAAACCCGAGGTAGATCCGAGTAAGTTGGTCCCTGCCCCCCGTTTACATTTCTTGCGTTATTGAAAGACAAAAAGTCTGTCTTATGGTGGAGTTTCATTTGAACGAGAACGTTCCTTCCTGTCTGATACCAATTCCGAGCAAATGTCAATGGCTTTAAGGTTGTAAATAGACAGGAACCATAAAGCGGCAATAAAATGAACAATCTCTGGAAAACAGCCCTTCTAGCGGCGCAGCATAGAATCCGATGGCCAGGTTTATTTATTTTAAAATTTATTTTTGAATTCGCAATGTTTTAATCCTACAAATTGCTTTGTAGCTGTATACAAAACACCATGATGCGCACTAGATCAGATCTGTTTTTAGAAATAAACTAGTTTAATTACTCCTTTAGGATACAGTCGTAAACAGAGAGTTAGCACGAAATTAGAAATGTAAATACCCTTAAGAATCACTGATACATGCGACGAATGTAGTATACTTTCCCTATATTTAATGTTAAACTCTGGTTCGTGGCAAAAAGTGTTATTATTTATTATGGCAATTATTATGTTGAAGTAACATCGTCTAATCGTGTATATTCAACTCGCCATTCGTTTCAGTGCGCCAGAACGGAGCGGGCACCTGGAACTATAGGCTTTACAAGTCTTTTACGAGGCAATAAAACCAATAGACATAGCCACATTTTATGACAAGGTCTACTTATAGCACCAAAAACAGGCCTCTATTGAAAAACTGAAGGAATCATTTATCAGTTGTGAAAACCTACACGAAACAAATAGGACAGAGCACCTCACAGCGACTGGCTCGCAGGCCCAATTAATAAAATGATATCTATAACATACATTTTGTTTTTTGTTTTCCAGACAATCCCGTGGCCAATTGGATACATGCGCGTTCGACGAGAAAGAAACGCTGCCCCTACACTAAATACCAAACACTAGAACTGGAAAAGGAATTTTTATTCAACATGTACCTTACCAGGGACCGTCGCTACGAAGTGGCACGAGTCCTTAATCTGACTGAGCGACAGGTCAAAATCTGGTTTCAAAATCGACGCATGAAAATGAAGAAAATGAATAAAGAAAAGTTCGAGAACAACGACTAGTAGCGCCTAGGATCTTCTTTGTTGACCAATATTCCCAAGGAATGTCTGGACCCCTCGTTCGTAGCTAGACGCTTGCTGCACCATAGGCCTAGACATAGTCCACCCTAACACCTCAGCTGGAAATTTGCCTGTTAATTCCCTTGTGTAGTAGATATTACGTTTGTAAATAACCTGTTGCCAATTTATCTTTTATTTTATTTTTATTTTACATTGTTACGCTAAAAAGGGCTACCTTTCTGCAAATGATCTACAAAACGGAGGGTTGTGGTTACATGTAGCTTGTACGTGTGGGTATTTAAATTATTGTATTTTTAGCTATTGTATCGTACATTGCTAAATATTGTTAATATTTTGTACGCGAAAAAGAAATCTTTAAAATAAGACACTTTAAAACACTGAAATTGTTTCGTCTCTTTTCCTAGTATATTACATATATATACGTATATACGTATATATATATATATATATATATATATATATAGTGAATATTACATTTACCATTAGCAAGTTTGTTATCAATTTAGGTTCAGCAATCAGAGACTGAGTAGAGATGTGCTGAAAAATAACAGTGACATTGAGATAGTGTTTAGTTTAGAAACAAAACCATATTCAAAATTAATAAAAATGTAAGTAAAAAAACTAAATAAATAATCTTCGTACGGAGGATAATGTCCATATTTCGTGACCCGTTGCGTGCATACAGGAAAGAAGGAGTATTAGTATAGAGATTAAACCTTTAGATTAACTTTTATTAGAAGAAACTGTGTTCTTGAATGGCATCTTACTCCACTTCATCCAGAATATTTCCAGAATGTTTCTATTTCTTCAGACTGTTTGATAACTGCCTTATGCACATTGGCGAATTACAATGGCTGTTTTAGGCTCACTGTCCGAGCCAATAATCCCAAGAGTTTGTACTACACTATATTAATGTAACGTTATTTTAGGAGGTCATTAAGGTTTAAATGAATGCTATTTCAGAGTTGCAAAATTGTTGCAGTTTCACTGTTCTCTCCGGGTTTAAAAGAGTGCCGCGTGTCTTGTATGACCATAAAACTCTTTCACCTTGAATGCCTAATCAAAGTGAGTTCATTGCCTTTTTTGTACTAATATGTTTTGTTTTTATTTAATATTAGTAAACATTCAAAAATAAGGCATGGTGTAATTTACCTTTCGATTACCAAATATAAATTTCATTTTGACTCCATACAGAATAAAATAAAAAATCGAATGGTATTTTTTCATCCACAGGCACCGGCAACCATTAATGTAACAGCAACACATTGGTATTACCGAGGATTAACCCTGAGGTCTGATTAAAAATCAAAACAAACGAGATCATTGCCTTTTCTCTGCTTAGAAATTCGTCATGTTTTTCTTAGTAGAAGTAGACATTCAAAACATGTAATATGCCTTCAAAGTATCAAGCAACATTTTTTTGTGACTCCACACTGGACAAAATAAGAAATCCAGTGGTAATAGTATAATCCATAGACATTAATGACCGTAGAAATGCAACAGCATAATGTATTAAGACAATAAGATATTATAGAGGCTGTCTCGTTTTAACACATCTCTTAGTGACTGTACTAAACAGTGATTTTCTGGACAGTTTTTCAATGCGCTTTTCAAAGTGTGATTATATCTCTTTGGTCCTGAGAGACTAGAGACAAACCTTGATGGTGCCACAAAACAATGCTGACAGGATGCAAAGAGTTTTAGAGCTCAATTCTGGACATTTCCGTTGCGAGGATCAGAGCAATGCAGGTTTACAACCCCGAGAGTTGTCAAATAAAGCAAGCCTGGAGAACTGGCTAGACGTCTGGGTTAAATTACTTTATTGTTTTTATTGGGGGAAACGCTTACGCTCCTTACAAAAGGAGTTATTACACTTGTTTTTTACTCTGAGGGTCCACTACAAACGCGCCTTTCCTTTCTATTATCACACCTACAACGCTGGTCAATGAAACATGGGGGTTGCAAAGCCCTTAAAGGGACCAAATTCCATTCCAGTCAATGACAGTGCAAATACATTCCATGTTAATTTTTTAGACTATACATCTCAACTTTATTTAAATAAAAATGATTTTAGATCTAGATAAATAAACCAACATTTTAACTCGACATTTCGTTTTCAGCTTGTCGGACTGTTGGTGGACCTGTGTTTGAAATGTTGGTGTTTCAGTGTGCAGTTGGGGTTTTTTTTGTTTGTTTTTTTTTGCAGCGATGGATACATTTAACGCTATTTTTCACACACTGCTTGCATTTCAACTTATTTATTGCGTGCTGTAGCGGGATGGGCTTTTTTAGTTGCAATGTGTTCCACTTTCCTCCTTTACAATTAGTATTGTACTATCATTGGTATTTAGAAGGTACATATGTATTGTCATATTTTCTGAATGGTTTTAGGATTTAGGGCGTATAAAGAGTATTGCTAAGAGGCAAAATCCCATCATTAACGTTGCTTTTCATCTAAAAGAAATAAACATAACGAACGCTAGATGTCGCTAAGCGTCCACGATAGGCGTGCATATTCACTCATAAAAGCCCCGTTCACCCCAGAAGAGAAGCTGAAATGCTAGCTCTTTGGCCAGGGGTCACTGAAGATCCGGCTGTTAGTAGTATGCTGAGCCCACGCACATGCGGACAACGAAATGCTTAGAGATGAGGAAACGGAAAAGTTTGTATGTAAAACGATTCCGTTTGTAATTCCACGATGTTATGACAAAGGACTGTGCAAATCTGAGGCTAAATGGACATTACACGTACCAAAAGATTAATCATCCGTTCGAACTTTATATAGGCTACACCCCATCTTTGTTGCAAGTGGACGTAATCTTTACCATGCGATCTTAAATTAACATAAATAAGTAACAAATAATTATTGGATGATGCTGTACCTGGATTTAAGTCACGCATTTATTACACAAACATTACTCTACTGGTACAAACACAACAAGAGTAAGACCAAAATTCAAATTAAAACAACGTTTATTTGCATTTACGTGTGAAACAATAAAATGTTGGGGGTTCCACATTTTTTCACTTTAATGATCAAGCATGTAAAATGTATACATAATACAAATAAAATATACACCCACTTATTTTTTACTCATCTGCGTTGCTTCCAGTTGTTTGTAAACAATTGAAATAACGTATATTCAACAGTGTTAATTCCATACTGTGTTATTTTTTGTCACAGTACAGAGATTTTTTCCACCAGCAGGAGGCAGCACATCTAGCATTCCCCCACAAACACTGAAAAATCAGGGGCTGAAAAATACAATTACTAAGCGGTACACAACGTTGAACCAATTACACAGAGGAGAAACACTTTAGTCATATCAACAAATTTTAATATTCACATGACTCATTCATTGTAAAGTGGCAAGTCGGTAATTACATTAAAATGATAAGCAAATGAAAAATGACTTAATAGGCAGAACTATCATACCTTGAAGGTACTAATGCACATTCATTTTGTCAAGTGATTAAAGTTATGGTTCGTTTCTTGTTTGTAATTACTATTAATATAATGTAATGTTAATGTGCCAGTTACAAACAATAAACGAAACATAATGTTAATTACACAGCATACTATTAATACCTATAATCTGTGTTATTTCTACTTATTACATCGCATTAAGCAACAGTTCTTTATTTAACTGTTTATAATTCTTCACAGCATAGTAAAATTGTTTGACATGTTAATATGGATTCGTCAGATCTTCTTTTACTGTAATACTTTAAGAGTTGATTTACATTTTTTAACATGAGTAAAGCATTTAAAATAATAAAAAAAATAATGGTTCCATATACATAAAAGTAGCTTTTCTAATTCAATTTTTAAAAGTTTCTTGACTAAACTTTTTTCATTTAATCTCAGAGAACCATTCGTTTTTCGGGAAGATGCCCTCTCTTTGACAATTATATTAGGAACTGATGTAATTAAAATTACGAACCGGTCTTGAGCGCATGTTATTTCAAAATTTCACGTAGAAAAACATCAGAACGCGTAGTTTTCTTCAAGTTTGACTTACATGTATTAGTAACTGGCCTGTGATTGTTACATAACAAATTAAGTCAATCGTGACGCACAAGGCAGTTTTATGTTGCGTATACAAAAGGCTTATTGCCGATTTTATGTATTTCAGATTCAAACAACTTGTTGATATCCATGCACCTAACCAGTTGTATGCCCTAACTACTATACACCTTGTATAATGTACTAATTACCCCTTTAAAGCAGAAACAAACATGGAGTTATACACCTATACATACACATACATACAAATGTGTGTGTATTTGTGTATATAAGTTTTAACGCCATGTACATGCTATTTTAGTATTGTTTCTTGCTGTTTATTTGTCTTATAGCGTAACAGTGTATTGTGCCCTTGCTACAGTTTCGTGCGACATACTTCACAACACGTGATGAAATAGCATCTCCCTTCCACGCATTTGCAAGACTGTATCCGTAACGTTGAATCAGCGTCGATACAAGCCTTGCTCTGCTCAAGGTAGACGTCTAAGAACGCAGTGAGGAGGGGAGGGGGTTGAAGGTTGGCGAGGGAAAGAGCTGTTGGGGGGTGCCGAGGGGCGCAGACACGTTTGTGTCTGTCTGAAGAGCTAACCAGACCGAGCTAGCGCGCATCAACCAGGCACGAGACTAACTGGATTTAGGGCAGCGAATGGGCAACAGGAGGCAAAGAGGACTATATCCGGAAGACAAGGGCAATTGCGGCACGCGAACAGGAGCGAAAGTGAAGACTCACCTTTTTTAACGGTTTTGTTTTTGGGGCTGTGGCACGTTTGGAGGCGCCTCTGGGCTTGGGAGACCGTCCCAAAGCGAATGTCCCCAGCACGAGACCATGAGTACCTACTTTGTTAACCCCTTGTACTCCAAGTATAAAGGCAGCGAGAGATTGGAACCAACTTATTATGACTGCAGGTTCCCCCCAAGCGTCACCCGGAGCCATGCCCTGGTTTACGGGACCAGAGCAGCGGCCCCGGGGTTTCAGCACACGCCCCAGGACTTGTACCATCACGGCACGCCGGCACTACAGACCCCGGGCTACGAGCAGAGCCCCTGCGCCTTGACGTGCCACGGCGATGCTACTGCGTTTTATGGTTATGAGGCATTTCCAAGACAAACGCTTTATGGGGCTCAGCAAGAGGCGAATGCGGCTCAGTACCCGGACTGTAAATCTTCCCTTGGCACCAACCTGGGAGAACGACAAGGCCATCTGAATGCGAACCCCGCTCTCATGTTCCCCTGGATGAGACCCCATGGTTAGATCAACCACTAATTTCCTTCATTTTTCATTATCATTTTATTAGTATTATTATTATCTATTAATCAACGGCATCATAAATGTTGCATGATGTGAGTACAACCAGGTTGTGCATGCTTATTAGGGAAGAAACTAGACTTTCATTCAAGTAACATGGACGATTAATCGTATGTCCTCGGTACTACAGTAGCGAAGGCCTAATCGGTCCTGTAATCAAAGAGATGGCCCTAAGCAATTTTCCTTGGGATCAATTTCCGATTCTAAGTGAAAAGTAACGCTAGTGGTTATTTACCTATCGCGTCATTATTATAGTCACCGCACCTGTGTCTCAGGATATAAATGGAAACTACATCTCAGAATAAATGTCGACTGTGAAATCCAGATATGATTTGTTTATTAGCGTTTTCCATCATCAAAAAGCTCATTACTAAAACCGTGGAGGCTTTAAGAGAACGTGGCTAAACCCTAAAACCTCTCTACCTTTTCCATCCTAATAGCTCCGGGAAGGCGTAGCGGCCGTCAGACCTACAGCCGTTACCAAACCCTGGAGCTCGAGAAGGAGTTCCTCTTCAATCCTTACCTCACGCGCAAGCGGCGTATCGAAGTGTCCCACGCCCTGAAGCTGACTGAGCGGCAGGTGAAGATCTGGTTCCAGAACCGACGCATGAAGTGGAAGAAGGAGAACAACAAGGACAAATTTCCGGGTCAGAGAGGCGAAACGGAGGTGGGGGTTGAGGAAGAGGGTGAGGGCGAGACGGAGGAAACTGGCGAGGAGGGCGAGAGGCAAAAAAAGGAAGAAGAGGATGTAGAAAAAGAAGGGTCAAAAGAGTAATTTTATGGCCCTGAGTTTTATGGTTATATGACTTCAAGTTGAGCCCCGCGTATGTATATGACACAGAGAGAGCGCTATCACATTTTACGACATTAGCTTTGCTTTGTGAGGAAGTGAAGAAACTAAACACACCATAAAAGTCCTTCCTCCTCATTGGAGAACATCACCACATCTAAACGCAGTTCCCGAGACTCAATTTCCCAGTTTCTTCTCTCAAAATTCAGTATTCAGGCTGCCCTCGATGTTTTATGGAGCCTTACATTGTGGTTTGAGTTCCCAGCCCGAAATTAGGCTTTTAGGATTTTCTGAAGCAGTTTCTTGCGTAGAACCACTATTGCAAGACCTCAAACAAAGATCCAGTTTGGCGGTTCATTCAGATGTTGTCACTCTTCTATATATGAAGAACATTTGATGACCACTTTCGAGAGTCTAGGCGTTATCACTGTCCGACAGCAAGATTTTTAATTCCGTGTTAAAATTATTATTTTTTAAAGGACATTTCAAAGTCAACATTTCTAAAGTTTTCGTTTTCTGTCTAAAATGTGAGGTGAGTAGGATTCTTGAAAAAAAATGCAAATGAATTAGTTTAATCTTTGCAAAAGAAGCCCTAAACAGACCTAAGCGCTTCGTTTGCCCCAAATAAGGGTTTCGTTTTTTTCTCTGTACCAAAATCTTTCGTACTTTATTGCTGAGAATTACTGGCGTATACGTTTATTTACGTTTTGTAACGGTTTTTAATATTTTGTTCGTAGGTTAGATGTAGTTTTTAGATTATTTTTGTTGTGACATTTTATAAAAGCTGTTATTACAGGCACCACCTTATTATCGCATGTGATACTACCTAACGCGGGAACTTTGCAATATTAATTTTTATGTCACGTTTTAGTGCTTTTAGCTCTTATGTCAATTTTTGACGTCCGAAACAAGACTTTTAAAGTACTCGTGGCTATTTGAAGGTCTTTGTGGGCTGGTGCATCTCTTCCTGTGGGTATGAAAGGGTCTTCTAAATGCACCCTGATTCATCCTCTTGGTACTTTCTCGCATAGCAACTTTCATGTATAGGTAATATGCGGGTGGTGACGTTTAGAAAACACAGGTAATTGAGTTGATTTAGTTCCCATTGGTGGAAATTAATTTTTAACGCTATTTATAAAGCAAACAAACAAGTGTTTTTACTTTCAGCAACTTCAACTACCTATCGATATGCCTTTGTCAGTATTTCTTTGTTTATATTCAACTGTGTTGAACAGATTGACGCTTATGTCTAAAATGTACTCTAATTTGACAAATCGTCGTAAAAGAGATGAGTGTTTATAAATTTGAAATTTGTGTGGAAATGTGTTTGGTACAATTACATTTGCATCATCAGTAACTGAAGCTGTTGTTTTTCTACATTTTGTGAAACGATATTTGTGTATTTCGATCTGAAATATAAATAAAAACAAAAAACAGCGTCCTATAATAAATAACAATCTTAGTTTATTATAGGACGTCAAATCTCAAATAAACACAATCATTCACATATATCAGGGAACATCTAAGCTGTTCATTTTTTCCATATAACTACATAATAACACACAGCACCTTGAGCTGTGCTCTTTGAACGTGGTTTTAAAAAGTATCTCGGTCAGTACTTGTAGTGATGCATCCTCAAAAGAAAGCGCCACCTTGTGAAAAGCAGAAAAATAATAATTGGAAAATGCTTTGTTGTGCATTCATGACGCAATTCTTGGAATATTTCAAGTTTATTAATTATAGATTTCCTGCACAAAATTACATTCCATTATCACTAAAACATGACATATGCAAAGTTACTGGTGGTGTAAACATGTTTACGTCGAGGCATAATTTTCAAATTAATTACTTAATAAAAGAACAACACTACGTGGATATTTTTACACACATCACATCAGAACATGAGAATTGTAACCATATTCTGTGCTTGATTTCTTACGGGTTTCTTCTAAAAATCTTTCACAGAGCACAATTGTCATTTTCTTTGTGAGTAATTAGTAAAATACAAAATGTAATTAAATAATACAATTCAGCTCACAAGTCAGATAAAAGTGCATTTAAAGTTTTTTTTATTTTGACTTTACAAGAATACCCATCGTTGTTTACTTGTAATAACTTATTAATGTGTAATACGTCTTAATTTAGTTCAATTGCCTTTCCTTTTAACCAACCTATGCCAACCAAGATAAGTAGAATTAAAGTCAGTGTGCCATTTTTGCACTGTGATGGTATTGGGAATTTGTTTACGACCAGAAATTACTCTGAACATTTCTAAAGTGGCAGCTGGGCCAATATTGACAACACGGATCCAGAACCTACTGCAGTCTAAGACATTATCTCAGAGATTTTGCTGCATGCCAGGCTAACATAATGACCAACCTCGATTTTTAAATTCTTGGATGATATTTTGCAAAGGCTCGCTGCAAGAAATCGACATACATTAAAACAAACACCATGTCAACACGTAAAAAAAAACAAAAAAAAAAAACAACAAATGTCACAATAATTCAGCAACTTAATTTTAGTAATTTCTACCTCATTTCGGAGTAAGCAAAGGCCATGCCTACCTGCAGTCCTGTGTCCTGCAAGAAATGATAGACTAGTCCAGTTGCACTTCAGCCAAATGTGTTTGTCCCCACAGACATTCCGGATGTTTTCTGAGGAAGAGGCGATTATATTGACGTATTGTCTACCCGTCAGACCATTCTACAAACCACTAAAATGGCTTTAATAGCCTGTAAACTTTATTGGAGGTCTATAAACCCATTAGCGTCTTTGCAAAATTCTCCATAAAAGCCTATTGGTCTGTCGGTCTAATTTAGAGGACGTGTTTTATTCTCGCGCCCTTTAAGGTTTAATTGGAGCAAACCTGAAATGCTAAAACATATCTAAAGGCGAAATCCAAAATTTCTCACGACAAAGAAGGATACAGTGGCTAGAGATCATCCAATCTACATGATAAAATAACAAAGCAACTTCGAAGAGTTGCACATTTTCTACTATACACAGCCCATCCCATGAAATTAATCAGTTGACCTGCCCATTAGTGATGGAAAGTAGATAGGTTGGTACAACTTTGTACCGTAATTATTTTTTTTTAAGTCTCAAATATTGAAATAATGATGTGATGGTAAACGAACTGAGATCTTGGTGTCTAAGCCTTATATTTACATTTTTACAATGTACAAATAAATGTATACATACATTTTAACCAAGTAAAGTATTTATAATAATAATAATAATAATAATAATAATAATAATAATAATAATAACAATGCATAGTAGATGTAATAACATATTGCAGGTATCCCATTGTCTCCAAAGTTGTTTAATATTTTTTTTAAAGAAATATAATACTTTACAAATACTGCATAACTGCGGTCATTCCTTCATAGCGTCCTTTCTATCGCCATACATTATAGTTAGCATTTCGATCATTTAAGCTCAGCTTTTTATCTTTTACTATTTTTTATCGGTATTACTTTTTTGCCTTTTGTGAATGGACACAGTAGGGTCAGATGTTCTTTAGCTTTTAGACCTTCCTAAAACCTAATTTTGTTGTAAAAAAAAATAAAAAATACGTGAGTGGACTTGACCATCTTTACGTTGATACGGTAGGACAAGGCTGTTCCTATAGGTGGGCGGCCCAAAGGCCATGTGGACGGAGAGGGGACAGAAATAAAGACTGCTGAGATAAGGATTGCGTGGTTTCGGGACAAACATGGCTTTGTGAGAGGTGACTGGAATGTGAAAATCTCGAGGGCGATCTGAGAGCGCTTCCTACATTGAAAAACATGAGTCCAGGATGGAAATGGTGGGGGGAACACATTCCTAGTTGTTTGGTGGGAAATTTACAGCTGAGCAATAAAAGTTTATGACCACGCTGTGCATGGGATTGGCCACGGCTTGTCACGTGACCGGCTCTCCATGAACATGAACTTTATACTGTTGTCTTTGGTCATATTCGCTCTCCATCTCCTTCAGACGGGCAGAAGATGGAGAGCGCCAACATGGCCATCCATCGAAACCTGATAGTGAAGAAAGAGGAGGAGAGAAACCTACCCAGACTCGGGTTTCGGTTGCCTCTTTCCACCTCTTCCTTTCTTCTGCTCCCTCACTTCGTCTCGCGCGGAGAATTAGACTGAGCAAACTGTGAGAAAACTGGGGTCCAGTGCTAGGCTCTTGAGAGAAACATCATCACTTGGAGAGTCTGCTGAAGTTACTTTACCTCAGGTGATTTGGAAGTCCTTGAAGATTACCAGCTACCGCAGGGCTTGTGGCTTGAGAAAACAGGTAAGAGAGCGGTTATATACCTTTGCTGTTGCCTTAGGTGGGCGTGTGATTCAGATGTAAATTTAATACATCTGAAAACATAGAGGATCATTACTTTTGTTTGTATGTTTTCCTGAACGTTATCACCATGGTCAAAAATAAGGTAAACTCTTGTCTTGTGTTTAGCTTCTGTTTCTTATTAAGTCTCGTGTTTGGCTAATGTTACATGGTGGTTCATGGATATTGGAGGGCAATGTGTTTTCAAAGACCACGAATTCGTGTGAAATCAGACATTCAGACAGACTTCCTATGTAACAGGGGTAAACAGAAAAATCGGGTGAAATTATTTGACAATAAAGCTACAGTATTGCCCAAAATACATGTATAACATATCTATTACATCTATCACACTCAAAAACTGCTCACGTTTGATGTCTACAAGTTTACTATATACTCACCATACTCATTATTGTGTATAGAAATATATAATAAAATATGCTAATAATCACATAATTTGTGATTAGCATATTTTATTTATTTGCCTATCATGACACAATAAAATGTAGCTCCGTGTGTGTATTCTTACATGCAAAAGTGAACACCTCTGGGGGTGTTTATGTAAGGACGGGCAGCTCATATCACAACCATTCAAATTCGAAGCCAAAATCAAATCTGTGCTTATTTCAAAAGTGATTAAAGAACAACAACAACATTATTATTATTATTATTATTATTATTATTATTATTATTATTATTATTATTATTATTATTATTATTATTAT
>JBBJLR010142642.1:0-16131 GCA_037577145.1 Brachypetersius gabonensis | reverse complement strand
TTGCTGGAAATTGTTCAAAATAAAGATATAATTTTGGGAGAAAAAACATTGTTCCCTTTATGCACAAAACACGTACCAAAACCGAACCGAAAGCGTGGCCCAAATACAGAGGTACGTACCGTACCGTGGGAGACCTGTACTGTTGCACGCCTAGTAGACAGGGTGACCAGAATTATGTAAACAGTGACCAGAGTAATGTAGCAGTAGTGTAGCAACTGGCATGGGTCATGATTTTTAAACATTGACGTAGTCTTATCGTATGTGTATATTTTATCTAGTTTTTCCTGGTGCTTAATAGTAATTCATTACTGCTTTAGTGTACCTAAAGTCTGTTTGCCAACAGCAATTAAACAGAAGAAGAAGCAGGCAAAAAACGTTTTGCCAGATAAAACGTGTGGCGCGTATTTAGATTTAATTGAAGTCTCTTGCGAATTCTCGCTCATTCAGACAAACATTACATCAGTAAAAAACACGATAACGCAGAAGTTGGTCAGATATTTCTAAAGATTCACCTTCAAGTTATTTATTGTGTTCAATTTCTGAATTTGTCACAGAATTTATACAACATTGAAAAGGCATTTTGCCAAGTCAAACGTGTGGCATATATTTAGATTAGATTAAAGTCTATTGTGGAGTCTTGCTCATTCAGACATTGCATCAGTAAATAACATGAGCAAGTAAAAAGGTAAGTTATGAAAAGGGTGAATGCCTCTTTTTCTCTGTTTGGGTTGTGTGTAAATGTGTACCCCCCCCCCCCCCCCGGTTGGTGTGGGAGTGGGGTTGCACTCATTGAAGATTGAACCAGGAATTCCCGTAGAATGTTGAATAGTATTTTTGATTGATTTTTCTCATCCCTAATGAATGCTGACCTTTTGAGTGAGGCCTGCAGACATTCTGTTATGATCAGGGGAATTCTGCTATGTGCATTTGGAGGAATTTTGCTTGGTTGGACACTTCTTGGAAGATTCACCAGTGTTTCAGGTTTCCTTCATTTGGAGGTGAATTGTCTCACTGAGGTTGCAACCTGTGACTTTAAGAAAATTGGAAAACGGTGCAATTATGTTTAAAAAATTTTTTTCATTTGTTTCCATTTTTGTCGCTGTTACTTTGAATGTTTGGTGTGAATCACTACAGTTGGAGCTGCTCATCACAGAATCTGTTGACTGTGCTTCCAAAATCAGACCAGCCAGTGTTTTCAGTATCAGAAAGCATCTTTACACTTTCTTATTTAAATTTGAGTAGGAGAGCACATGGTAAAATGTGGCACAGATTTGTGTGTGGTTACACAGGTACAATGGACACTATATGAACAGAAGTACTGGGACGCCTGTCTGTTCCACCATCAGGGACATTAATGGCATTGCATTCAAAAACATAGACACTTTAAGTTGGTCCCCTCTTTACAGCTATAAAAGCTTCCACTCTTCTTTCAAGGCTTTCCACAAGATTTTGGAGTTCCTGTGCCCGTTCATTCTGTGAAGCATTTATGAGGTCAGACAATGGTGTTGGGTGAAAAGGTTTGGATCAGTTCCAGTTCATCCCAAAGTTGTTGGATGAGGTTGAGGTCAGGACTCTGTGTGGGCCAGTCAAGTTCTTCCACACTGAACTCATCCAGCCATGAATGAGTTTTGTGCAGTAGGGCACAGTCCTGCTGGAATAGAAAAGGTTCTTCTCCAAACTGTGTCCACAAAGTTGGAAGCATGGTGTTGTCCAGAATGTCTTGGTCTTCTGAAGTATTAAAGATTGCCCTTCACTGGAAGTAAGGGGCCTAGCGCAAACCCTGAAAAATAGGCGTGTCCCTATACTTTTGCACTTTTATACTTTTGTTCATACAAGTGTACTTTGTCATTCTTTTGTATCCCATAGTAATGTCTTCTGTGAATTTTCACAGCTATTGTACAGATATTTTTCAGTTGACAGCTTCACCTTGAAGATTATTAAAAAAAAAAAATTTTTCTTTTCATGTGTTTATCACAAAATATAACTCTACATCACTTATATTACGCTAGCTTTGTGTAATATTGTGCAAAATGAAGCCCATTTCCCCCTAAAATCAAACTTTTTTTCCCTCACAGATGAATCAAAAATATATTCTAGATGTTCTGCAAATATACTATATTTATATTTTCGCATGCTGATACATTCTTTTCTAATTTATCAACCATAAATGTTACGGTCTTTGACACTAGCAATTTTTGGGAAAGCTTGTCTGATTGAAACTACACAGAAATGTATTAAATTGACAGTGTTTGCCTCGATTTACCCACCTTTTCTAGAGGGTGGTACAACCAGCTGCTCAGTGTCTGTCAATCAGTTCCGCCGTTGGGGTTTTAACAGTTGCTCTTCTGAATTCTCGCATTTAAAATGTTCAGCCTAGTATGTGTTTCTTGAGTGTGCTTTTGTGCAGTTGGCAGCGTTTTTGTTAGTGTTAATATTTACTAAAACTGATGGCACTAAGTGGAGCGTTTAGCAAAGTGAGAAGAAACTGGCTGAAGCACACAGGTTTGCAACAGAAATATGAATGTTTTCAAGACAATAGCTGCCAGAGCTCTAAAACCTGTTACTGTTTGAACAAATACAAAAAATGTCCCACTTTTTGCAGGGATCTGTTAGAAAGCTGGTGTCTTTGTTGTGTTGAATGGTAATGAAATGCAGCACAATGCTGCTGTTTCATTACTTACACTGATATCAACTTAAACTGTGCACCTGCTTTTAAAATGAGCTTCAGATTTTTAATAATTTTTTTTATATTTCATATATATTTTTGTTTTTCATTATTTTTTCATTCACCCGGGTGTTTTCTGCCCATGTTTTCTGCCTGTCAGAATGTGGTTGGTTAAAATTACATTTAATTTGTTTAAAAATTGGTTTTGAATAGCTCAGTAATGCATCAGCACCTCCTGTACAGTACACACACCTTAAAAAGCTTGAGAATACAGTTTAAGGTTTTTGTCTGAGTTGAAGTGAAAGACATGTTGAAAATCACACATCCAACAATGAACACAGTACACACACACAATACACTGTGGCTGCACTTGTATCTCATAACATATATTTCTAAACAGGAACAATGCCCACTATTCTCACACACATCCTTTGGAACATTGTAGAGGATGCACAGATTTGCAAATTGTTACAGGAGAATTTCTTAGGCCGCTCTCTGGACCCCCTCGGTCAGCGGGTTTTCCTGAAAGTTCTTTAAGAGCTATAATAAAAGAAATCTGGGCATTTGCGTGTGATGGGATTTTAAAAACAGCAGTATTATTGTTACATGTTTGTTACATTACAATAACTTTGGTTGTGCCTATCACCAAACAAATCTCAGCATGATGTTTGAAACCTCAAGCATCAATACAAACCTTGTGCTGACGGCATGGATCTGTGCTGCTGGTGTTCTAAGGGTTAAATACTAATATATCAATGTGTCCTTCAGTAGTATTTTAATTATTTGATGTATTTGCAGGTTGTGGTAATTTTGCCGTATTGTTAAAACATTAATAGCTCATGTACTATTCATATGGTTATGCAAGGAAAACCTGTTGTGCATCAGGAATCTACTACAGTTTCAATAAATGTGTAATTGTGGCTTGAACTGCTATTTATTGTTCAGATTATCAATTCATTATACAATATAAGAAGAGACTGTACAGCAGTAGGAAGGCAATAACTCCACAAGGCTTGACCCCCATTTTATGAACAGAGCTGGCGTTAAGAAAGGCCTGAACAACAGGGAGGAAATGGGATGTTTGATTACGGTCCTCCTCCTAGACTACAGTCTATTAATACTGCGTTATCAGAATCATAATTCTGTTAAACATTGGTCTGAATTGCTTTGTAGATGGAAATTCATTTATTCTGTAGCCTTAGGCATGCATGCAGGTCTCCGAGGCTAATGTGTAGCTACCTGTGGCAGTTGTAGTTCTTTAATCTGACTACATTAAATTGCTCAAAGCAAAGTTTGATTTAGACCTCGCATTGTAGGTTATCTCCCATTGGCCCCATTCTTTGAGTTTAATGATGAATTGGTTTTTGAAAGCAGAGCTGCTATGGTACTCAGGACTTTTCAGAAGAATAATAGAAGATATATTTTTTGCAGACTTGTAGGTGTATGACTAAACACGAGTTCCTTCAGTCCACAGCCTGTTTCTCAAGTGTCTGTGTTTCAGACCACTGTCCAGTCTCTCCCGTTGCTCTTTGTGTCATTTCTGCAGCCTCTTCTGCTCTTGATCTGGTTTCCTCGTTCGTCACTGCCCCAGTTTTGGCTACACGACCTCGTTGTTCTGGCTGCGTCTGTCATGGGCTGTTTTGGTCTTGGTGAAGCAGCCGCAGTCGAGCAGCTCGTAGAGGAGAGCCAGAGTGGCGAGGGAGAGGACAGTCAGGATGAAGAGCAGGAGGATGATGAAGCAGGCAATGTTCCAGCCGTCATGGAATGCAAAAACCTGCTGCACCAGAGCAGCTCCATTACTGGAAACACTCATTCTGTTCTAAAGAGAGGAAGAGGCAGAGAGAGAGATGGGTGAAGGGATACAGGGGGAGGCGGGTGGAGGGATAAATGGATGGATGCAGATAGACTGGAGTTGACCAAAGAAGAAATTCATTTAAGGATGGAGAGGGTAAGAAAGAGGTGGACAAAGAGCAAGAAGAAGGGAGAGAAGGAAGAATGTTAAGAGAAAAAACAGTTGATAGATGAAAGAGGGGTGGAGAGACTGATTTAGAGAAGAATGGGTTATTATATCTTGAGGAAAAATGAGGAGGTGATTAAAGGAGGGATGGATAGATAGGTTAAGGAAGAGGTGAATGAAGAGGAAGAAGAAAAAAGGGGTGAATGGACCGAGATGAAACCGTTGATAGATGGAAGAGGGATGGAGAGATTGATTTAGAGAAGAATGGATTGTTATAGATTAGGAATGAATGATAACAAAGAATGGATGACGGAGAGATGGATATAAATATGTAAGGGAACAGAAGTGTATATGGAAGGGTGGATAGAGAGAGGTTTACGTAGGAAAGGGCGATTAGAGAGAGGGAGAAATGGAAAAAGATAAGGATGTATGTGGGATAGATGATATTGGCATGGATGGATGGGTTACAGAGAGAATGGATGAATATAGATGGAGAGAAGGACGATGGAGAGAGAGAGATGGGTGTAGAGGAGGATGGATGCTAGAAGAGGGATAATTTGGAAAATAATGGGGCGTAGATGAATATACAGAGAGAAAGATAAAAGGAGAGATGGATGTAGAGGAAAATGAATTAAATGAAAGATGGATAAAGGGAGAGGAGAATGGATGGGGAAAGAGATCCATTGGTGACAGATATACATGTTTAAGTAATATAGACAAAGTGGAAGGATGAATTGGGAGAGATGGATATAATGAATGTTTGGGAGAGAGAGATGGCTGGAGAAATGAAAATAGAGCAGAATGGAAGGAGAGACAGGAATAAGAGAATGTTGGATAAAGGTAGAGAGAGATGGAGGGATGGTTGTATAAAGAAAAACAGGAATGAGTGGAGAGACTGTGAGAAAAGAAAGATATAAAAGCACTGACCTAATTTGCTTGACTGGACGAGAGAGAGGGACTGAGAGAGAGAGGGACTGAGAGAGAGGTACTGAGAAACTAGGAGAGTGAGTGTAAGAGTGTGTGTGAGAGAGAGAGGCAGTGGAATATTCTTTATTTAATACCTCTTGTCTGGTGCCTCTGTCTAAAATGTGTGTGCGTGTGTATGTATGTTTGTATTAATGCTGGGCAACGACTAAAATTATGCAATAACATTGCATAATTAAAAAGTGCATAAACTAAAAAGTGCAATAACATTTGCTTTGGAAACACATTAAACAAATAAGGAACTCTTTTTTTTACAGCTGTGTTCCCCTTAACACAGTTTCACTGTAAATCTCAACTTAAACATTATTGTAATTAAATCAAATATAAAACTAAAGCTATTTGCCACGTCAGGGCATTCACGTTCTGTTAACACATTAACTTGCCAAGCCCTTGTTTATATGTATATGTGTGTGAGAGAGAAATAGGAATGTTTGGAAGGAGAATACATGCTAAGAGTTGCAATTGCATTGTGTCTGTATAGGTTTGGGTATCGTTCAGTTTATTCAGTAGTCAGTGGATTGGGGTGTTTGCAGCTGCTGTGTGAGGCTGTAATCTAGTTTAGTTGTGTAACATGATCTAAGATTACGTGTGCATGTCCAGTGCTGATGCACAAGAGGGAAGCCCCGTTTCTTCCAGGTCTAACAGTACACTGTCCTGAACTGGAACCCTGCATCACTCCTACAGTGGTGTTTAGAATCTACAGTAGGCTCCATACTGTGGCACAACAGTATAAAAAGATTAAAACTGATCTTTTTTCATTGGTTCCTGTAATTGTTCCATGTCTGTTGGTGCATGAAGATTCAAAACTTATTTAAGGGGCAAAAGTCTCTACACTTCCATTAGATAATTGGACAGACTAGAATTGTGCCCTTTTTGATAGCAGAGTCTACTGAATTGTGATTCATTGAACTAGCTATTTAGTATACTATATATTCTGTATACACTCACTACATATTTATTCACAAACTACAAGGTATATATTAATACACTTTAATTTCAGGTTGAGATTAGATTTTATTACACATTGAATCATATCATATAGTAACAATTTATAACTATTTCTAGAATAGTGGGTTATTTTGGAGACCCAATCTAATGGCCTGCTGAGTCTGTCTTACCCTGTTAGCTTCCTGTTCTGCCTTTTCTCTTTCTCTCATTACACAGTCTTGTTTGAAACATATAGACAGATGGCTCTTCATTTTTCTTCATCCCTGAGCACATAAGGTGCTCGAGTGCTGTGCGTGCTGCTCCCCTCACAAGTCCAGGCCTGGTGCGAGTGTCTTTGTGCCAGAGCCTAAATCAGTTAAAATTGCTTTTCTTTCTTTTTTCTTTTTTTTAAATTGCATCTGATTTTTGGGTTAAGCCATGCTGTTGTCCTGTCTGCATGTGATTTCAAACCAGTAATTGTGTTTGGACTACAGCTGTAGTGCGTTTATATTGCTGTATATTACAACTGCAGTATATCAAAGAACATAGTGATCTCATTTAGTTTTAATTTGTAACACCAGTATTAGTTCTTTTTATTCATTTTTTTTTATTACAAACTGAACATGAGTGTGGCTTTAAGAAGTATGAGGTGCTGGAACTGTGGGTGTTTTTAATGAGCACACTGAATTACAAGCAAGAATGATGGATGGATGGCCATGAATGAATCCAGGCTAACCTGAGAACAGCACACATTTGCATTGTCATGTTTTAACTCTATTTCTGTCGGATACTTTAGTCTTTGAACAGTTTAGGTACGACAGTGTAATGTTAGATCTTCATCTTAAGTGAGAACAGCTCATTTTAAAACTCTGTAGTTTTGAAAGAAGAAATGCAACTTCAGGTATCTTTATCAGAATAAGACAATCTGTTATTTAGGTTGCATGCCTTATTTGACTCAGTGTACCAGCAGACCCTCATCTTTGGATTGCTCAAAGCAAGTTTGTGATTTGTCAAAGGCCTCATTTTCATATTACAGCCGTCGGGTGATATCAGAATTGCAAAGAACCCACATCACGGTGTCCACTGGCAGTCCTAGTTTATACTTGAAGGAAAAAATCCGATGCATCAGATTGAACAGCTTTCAATGCAAGCCTGACTTTTTGTCACGTCACAGTTGAATTACTAGTATTTGCTAATAATAGGTTAGCATTTGACACTATGCTATCTCTGCATTTTTCTATTTTATAATAGTTTGGTCTATAATACAGTTCTATAATACGCTCCAAGAACTGCTATGTCAGCCTCTTTCTCCATCCTGCTTGTGTGTGTGTGTGTGTGTGTGTGTATGTGTGTGTGTGGGGGTGGAACTAGCTGTCTGAGCTAGCTCTTGATGTGCCAACAAATGTGATGGAAAAAAACATACCTGTGTGTCTTTACCTTCAGGATGCTGAAAAATCCAACCCACTCTCTCTCAGCGTCTTCCCCTTCCCACCTTTTTCTTGTTCTCTCTCTCTCTCTGTCTGTCTCCCTCGTCTGTCTATCTTTTCCACTGTCACGCTCCCTTTGCCCCTCCTTGCAGCATCACCAGGCCATCCTCAGATACTGCTACACTATTGGCTGTTTTTTCCATCACTCAACACAAAGGCCACTTATTTTTTGTCTCTCTGCAAGAGCCTATTCCTCCCCCACCCCCCAGGTTTGATAAATGATTCATGAAGGCTGCTCTGATTGGCTGTCCTCCCATCCTACTGTAGTGGGGGGGCCACGGTTGGGCTCATAAATTATGGGCCGTTAGTGTTAGCCTCACCTTGGCACCAGAGAACTGTATTCCGCAGTTTTCTTTTACCAGGTAGCTTCTGTATATTATTTATTAGGAGTCTTGGGTTTCTGTAAAGCTGTTTTGAGGCCTGATGTTAAAGTTTATATATAAACCTTCTAAATGTGACAATGTTTGTCTGCAATGTTTGTTCCATGTCTGTTTGTAAGATATTTTTCATTCTTAGTTAATCTTATTTAATTCTATGTCTGCTTTTTAATCTAAGTTTGCTTTTGTGTATGTCCCTATGAGATAAATGTATCTATATATTTAAATTGAATATGATTTAAATATACATCGAGTAACACATCTATCCCTCTTATTGTCATCTAGTTATTATTTTGCTGTTAATTGAAACTTCCTTGTGAAATGTTCTTCTCTACAGAAGGTGTACAGAATAATAGAACTGCCACATACGGTTGTGCTCAAAAGTTTACATACCCTGGTAGAATTTGTGATGTTTTGGCCATTTTTCAGAGAATATGAACGATAACACAATAACTTTTCTTTCACTCGTGGTTAGAGGTTGGGTGAAGCCATTTATTATAAAACAATTGTGTTTGCCTTTTTTACATCATAATGACAACAGAAAATGTCCAAATGACCCTGATCAAAAGTTTACACACCCTAGTTCTTGATACCTTTTATTGCCTCCTTTAGCATCAATGACAGCTTGAAGTCTTTTGTGATAGTTGTGGATGAGACACTTTATCTTCTCAGATGGTAAAGCTGCCCATTCTTCTTGGCAAAATGTCTCCAGTTCCTATACATTCTTGGGCTGTCTTGCATGAACTGCACGTTTGAGATCTCCCCAAAGTGGTTCAATGATATGGAGGTCAGGAGACTGAGATGGCCATTCCACAACCTTCACGTTTTTCTGCTGTAGCCATTGACAAGTTGACTTGGCCTTGTGTTTTGGATCAGTGTCATGTTGAAATGTCCAAGAGCGTGCCATGCGCAGCTTCCGAGCTTATGAGTGCAAATGTTCCTCCAGTATTCTGATAATGTGCTGCATTCATCTTGCCATCAATTCTGGCCAAGTTCCCTGTGCCTGTGTAGCTCAACACCCTCCCCCCCTCCCCAAACATCAGCGATCCACCTCCGTGTTTCACAGTAGGGATGGTATACTTTTCATCATGGGCATGTTGACTCCTCTCCAAATGTAACGTTTATGTTGGTCTCATCACTCCAAATAACTTTGTTCCAGAAGTTTTGAGGCTTGTCTCGGTGCTGTTTGGCAGATTGTAAGCGAGCTAATTTGTGGCATTGGCGCAGTAATGGCTTTCTTCTGGCCAGTCGACCATGCAGCCAATTTTTCTTCAAGTGCCTCCTTATTGTGCATCTTAATAATAATAATAATAAATTTTATTTGAGGGCGCCTTTCTAAAACCCAAGGTCACCTTACAGAGAGAGAAAAATACATCCATACCACTTTTTTTCAGAGACTCCTGTATGTCAGCTGAAGTTATTTGTGGGGTTTTCTTTGCATCACGAACAATTTTCCGGGCAGTTGTGGCTGAAATTTTTGTTGGTCTACCTGACCGTGGTTTGGTTTCAACAGAATCCCTCTTTTTTCACTTCTTAATTAGGGTCTGAACACTGCTGACTGGCATTCTTAACTGCTTGGAAATCTTTTTATATCCTTTTCCTGTTTTATGAAGTTCAATAATCTTCTCCTGCAGATCCTTTGATAATTCCCCATGGCTCGGAATCCAACAAACATCAGTGCAACACTGAATGAATCATGTCAGGAGCCTAGAAACTCACTGACTTTTAATACACACCCATAAATTACACGCAAACAGATCACAGGTGAGGATGGTTACCTTTAGTAGCCATTTACACCTGTGTGTGTTTAACCTGTGTCTGTGTTATCATGCCAACATTTTCAGGGTATGTAAACTTTTGATCAGGGTCATTTGGGTATTTTCTGTTCTCATTATGATGTAAAAAAGGCAAAAACAATAGTTTGATAATAAATGGCTTCACCCAACCACTAACCACGAGTGAAAGAAAAGTTATTGTGCTATCATTCATATTCTCTGGAAAATGGCCAAAACATCACAAATTCTGCCAGGGTGTGTAAACTTTGAAGCACAACTGTAATACTCAAATTCATAGGTCTTTATCAGAAACCTGATGCGCTTTGAAGGTTTCTGCTTAAACATTTTCATGGAGAGTTCACTTAAATCAAAAGTAGAACTTAAGGCCATGACTCACTTAAGATATCTAATGCAAGTGACTACATGGTCTTTATTTATAGAAAACAAATACAAATTGAATTGCAATCACAGTTTGTAAACATTTTTAACCCCAATGAAATTTGATCCCCATCTTTGTTGATCAACTGTGTTTCAGTGGGCACCATTTATTCATAAAAAACACCAGTATAATGTATGTGGTGTTTGTTTAAAACTAGTTAATACTCTTATTAATATGTATTTATCTGATTAGTAATCTTTCTTTTTTCTCTGACATTCTTTCTTAGACTCCAGTAATGGTTCCTTTAATCTCAAAGCTCTCTCGGGTAGCGCAGGCTACAGGTTTGGAGTTCTGGCCCGAATTGTCAACTACATGAAGGTAAAATATGCACAAATACAACTCCCCAGCACCTGTCAAGGTATGAGATATGTAATACAGCTTGTGAACAGTGTGAAGTTGATGTGCTGGAAGCAGATAAAAGAGGCAAGTGTTGAACTGTCAAGGCTAGAACAAGACTATCCCATCTGGTCCAATCTCAAAGAAGAGCTGCTGTAGCACAAACTGCTGAAATGCTTATTGCTGGCTTTGAAACAAAGTTGTCGAAACACACAGTGCATCACAGCTTGCTGCAGACCAGTCAGAGTGCCCATACTGACGATGGAGCACTGGACGAAGCTGGTCTGGTTTTTGTTCTACATCAAATGAACGGTAGGTAGCGTGTGCCTCACTTACCTTCTCCAAGATGCACTATGGGGAGAAAATGTCAAGTGTGATGCTCTGGGCAACGTTCTGCTAGGAAACTTTGGGTTCTCGTATTCATGTGGATGTTAATTTGACACAGACCACCTGTCATTGCCTTGAAGTGCACCCAAAGGCAATGATATTCCTTCACTGCAAAAAATGTTCAGGAATGACTTGAGGAACATGGCAGAGTTCAAAACTTGGCCTCAAAATTCCCCAGATCTCAGTTCGATGAAGCAACTTTAGGATGTTCTTGAAAAACCAGTCTAGTCAATGGAGGCCTGACCTTACAGGTCTTAAAGGGTCTACTGAAAATGTCTGTCCAAAAAGGATATAAAAAATGAAGTGCTCTTGTTGCTACTGTTTTGTCTTCTTTTTCTTGGATGTTCTTGGGAGAAGCTCTGCAGTGATTGTTTAGAAATGTACATTCATACATACTGGCAGCTCTGGCACCTTTTTGAAACAGTTCCAACAACACTGACAGGTGTGGTGTTAGCAATAACAAGCTATAAAATTTGCTTCGTCACACTTTTCAGTGTAAAGCAACTGCAACCATGAATTACTGTTGCGTTTACAATGCCCACTGACCCTTACAAATAATCACTGAATGTCCCTTTGATCTGATTAGTCAACAGTTGTTGGCTGCTTTGCTACTTTGAGTTAAATTGTTTCAGTTTTGGGGGCTTGAACATGCTTGACAGCCAAACTTTTGGGCACCCTGTGCACTAAACATTTCTCCAATTGAAAACAATTGAGGAAAAAGCCCCCCCCTGAGCCTACCAAAGAGACTAATACTATTCCCGTCACCGTTGTTATAGAATCTGATTGTATAAGCCATTGCAATTATTTAAGGTGACCTCAATTATTTTACACAATTGCTTTAAATCATGTCAACAGAAACAGAAAATAAATTGGGTGCATTTTCATCAGATAGACTGAAGCAATTGTATGTAAACAAAAGAAAACTGAAAACACATTTACTGAGACATGACAGGTCTTAACAAAACAACAAACATTGAATCTTTTGACTGGTGTTAGAGCATCTACCAAATGCAGCTCCAGAACCTCTCAGAAACCTGAGTAACCTCGCAGTAATCATTATAGTAAGATAGCAAGTGCAGAAATAAAAGTTAAAGTTTAACAGGCTAATATAAAATAGCGAAAATACTCCATAATCAGAAAATGAGCCTGTTGTATTTCAGTACTTTGGAAAACAGCAGGTGGCAATTACAGCTTGCTCTGGCTTCTGCCTGTCTGTCTGTTAATCTAACCCAATTAAGCATCTTGTTTACCAGTTTGTGCCAGATTTTTCCACGCTTGTGTACATGCATCTGTTGTCAGTCACACTCTTGTGACTAATCCACGCATGTTGCGTTATCTCTGTTTTTTTTTTTTGGTTTTTTCTTTTCTGATTTTTGTTTTTGGAATACTTAAGTGTTTCAGTCACAGCAATTAGCTTAGGAGCAACATGGTGGTTATTATTAGGCCTTTCACTGTGTTACGTCTTGAAAAATTCCAAAGACTTTAGCATAATTTAATGTTTCATAGAAATATAAAAACTAACAATGTTGATATATTAATGAGCATCATGCTCTCCTTCATACTGTATAAAGAGAATCATTTCTTGCTATGTCATGCAAGCAGTTGCTCAGAGCCCCCAAGCCACCAGGGGGCCACATAAGTATGTAAAATGTATTAAATCTATTATTTCTTTTACTGCTGTATTAAAATTCCTGTATGTACTAATTGTGCTGTTTTGTTTTCTCTGCCTCTTTGCTCAGTAAATAATGGTGTATGACTGAAATATATGGCTACCAAAGTTCCAGCAACAGTCTTGTGTGGAGAGAACAGTAGACGAATTTAAGGAATGTGTTATCATAGGGCTGGGCGATTAATCGAAAAGTAATCAAAATCGACATTCAGAACCTATAATCGATCAAATTTTTCCAGGTCAATTATTTCAATTATTTTCCCTTTAAAAAAACTACCGCGTGTGGACCCTGCTCCGTTATGTTACGATATTCTGCCGACAAGTCGAGCATGGAGAGCTTAAACACTGAGACAAATGAGCAACTTGTCAGTGAACTATGAGGCAAAAAAAAAATATCATTCATTAATCGTAATCGAGTTAAATTGTTCAATTAATCGAGATTTTGATTTTAGGCCAAATCGCCCAGCCCTATGTTATCATGAGATAAACAGCTGATGAATTAGACTAATTCAGTTTTTTTCTTATTTCAACAAATATTAAATAATTGAAACATTTGAAAACTGTGTAGTCATTAGAATGTTCCAATTTTATAACACTTCTATAAAACCACACAGCTCCATGGAGAAATACACTCTTGCAAGTAGTTCCCAGCTCTGTACTCCAGTCTCCATTTCCACAGAAACTCTATTTCTTTCTATCTCATTAGTTTTGGTTACTGCTCCTCTGGATTTCTAGTCTCAGTTGTTCCTTTGCAAGAGTAAACCATTTCTAGCTGCTGTCCAGTTCAGCCAACAAGACTGAAATGAGCTCATGTTTTGACATAAAGTGATTGAAGCAAAAAATCACCTGATGATGTGTAAGTCCCACCAAAACAGCTCTGAGTTGTCAATGTATGAACTCTAGCAGCCCACTGAAGGTGTGTTGTGGTATCAGGTTCTCCAGCGCATATAACCGATGCATGATCACACTGAGATTTGGGGTACTTGAGGGCCAAGTGAAGACCGTAAACTCTCATGTTCCTCAAATCATTCCTGAAGAGTTTTTGCAGGTTGACAGGGTACATTATCCCATTAAAAGAGGCCACTGCAAGCAGCTAGTACTGTAGACCTGAAGGTGTGTACTTGGTCTGCAGCAATGGTTCGGTAGGGGGTACATGTCGAAGTAGCATCCACACTAGTGTGAGAAGCCAAGGTTTCCCAGCAGAACAAGGTTTGTTTCATTTCTTCAAGGGCAAAGTTTTAATGCTCACATCCCGTTGTGAGCCCATTGACAAGGGTTTGCAGGAGGAACTTTGACCAGTCTGTGGCTGTTAACCACCGTGCACAGCAAACTGTGTTCTGACAGCTATCTGTCACAGCCAGCATAAACAGACAGGCTAACAGGCAGCTCTCCGCACACATCAGTGAGCTTTGGGTACCCATGACCCTGTTCATCGGTTGCCTCTCCTTAGACCACTTTTGGTGGGTACTAAACAAACTATATAGTGACTACTATTTTGCTGCATTCAACAAATCAACTTCACAAACTGACTGTTCATGTTCTGTTACAAAGGCACCTTCAAGGGATGGGATATATTAAATCAGCCTTCTGCAGTTTAGCTCTGGCCATTGCTAAAGTGAGAGGTGTTTCTTTTTTTGATGCTTTTTCATTGATGATGATAATTTAATTGTAGCAATTCTACATGTAACTATAGTTACAAATTTGTATTTGCAAAGTGAAACATATTGATCAGTGCATATTCCTATAGAACACAGATGTCGAACTCCAGTCTTGGGGGGCCGCGTCCAGCACATTTTGATGATTTCCCTGCTCAGAAACACCAGGTTCAGCTTGCCAGTTAATTGCCATGTTCAGTGAATGTGTTTGTGTTTGAGTAGGAGAACTCTCAAACTGCGCAGGACCTCCAGGACCGGAGTTTGACATCCCTGCTATAGAATATTAGAGATTTTTGAGATGGAAATGTTATAGCTGCAGCTTCATCTGAATTTCATTTGGTAACCACCACAGCTCTAATAATGCCTCGAATCTCCATCTCTATCTTTCTCAGACAAGGCATCAGAGGGGCGATACCCATCCTCTAACCCTGGATGAGATTCTAGACGAGACCAAACTGCTGGACATCGGCATGAAGCAGAAACAGTGGCTTATGAGCGAGGTCTGTATGCCTCTGTGCGTGGGGGCTGTCAGACAAACATTTCTTCAGCTTTCGCAGTCACATTTTTTGAGACTTCCCTCCTACGTTTTATTCCATCCGCCTGTATCTCTCTGTTCTTTCCACTCTCTTTCGCGCTGTCTCCTCCCATTATGTTGCATTTCATTTCTGAGAGACAGACATGGCATTTATTTATTTCTGTCCATCTCCTTTTCCTCCTTCCCAGGCCTTGGCGAGTAATCCTAAAATAGACGTGCGGGATGCAAAATATGCCTTCAAACCCAAATACCATCTGAAAGACAAAAAAGCCCTGATCAGGCTGCTGGATAAGCATGACCAGCATGGCTTAGGAGGAGTGTTGCTAGATGACGTGGAGGAGGGCCTGCCCAATGCTGCCAAAGCTATTAAAGTATGAGCCCTTGTTAAGTCATACTGTTCACTTTTATTCCTGACAATGTTTATTCCCTTACTACACACATCTGCTTTTGTTATTGTGGTCTTTTGTTTTTATTAGGGGTGGGCATAGATTAATTTTCTTAATCTAGATTAATCTCACTGTAATTAATCTCACTGGAATTAATCTAGATTAAAAAGGCTCATTTGAATTCTGCTGAAGGTCTGAAGCCACCCCCCCAATGATCCCAAGCCACCCTAAATATATAGTCATTATTCTACTATTTATAAATTCTATATCCAAACAATTCTATATCCAAACAAAAAGACTGAATTGAAATGAAAAATAATACGTCTGGCTATCATTATTGAGTTAAAATGATGTACTGGCTGTTGAAGCTGCTGTAGGTAGCAGGTGTAAAAAAACGGATAATGAACGCTCAGATTCCATTTTGGTTTCATTGAGTTTCACAAGCTGCGGCGAGTAGGTGGGAGGAGAAACTGGGCTGGTAGCTCCGCCCACCTGTTTTGGCTGTAAAAATATTCTGAGGGAAAAGATGTGGGGTAGAAAAAAAGAGTTTCT
>JBBJLR010142626.1:0-16132 GCA_037577145.1 Brachypetersius gabonensis | reverse complement strand
GTAAGGGATTACTTTTAAATGACTGTAACATGTAATCTGTAATGTATTACAGTTTGGAAGTAACTTGCACAACACTGGTCCCCACACACGGCTCTCAAGTGCCCCTCTTCACTTAGTGAATGGGTTGAATGCAGAGAAAGAATTTCACACTGTGTGCTGTGCTGTCTTCAGGTATGACTAGGGGCCACTTTCCTGCCTTCCCACATTATACCTGATCTGGCCATGAGGATCCACCTGCTGTATAGCCCTCATTCCATTTACTGACACCATGAGGCATGAGGCAATTCACTGTTTTTTGAACAGATGCCAAGTTTAGCATTTCCAAGCTAATTTATGAGGAGCCACTTTCTATCCTTCCTACTATACAAAATAATCTGGACAAGTGCAAACATCTGAGCATGTTTTTATTAAATAGGAGTAAGTAGGTCTACATCAGTGGTTCCCAACCTGAGGTCCGGGGCGCGAGAGATCACTGGGGGGGGCGCAGAATTTTGTCTGCACTGATGTTACCGAAATTATATTCATAAAAACATTAAATTCATACAATCCCAATATCTGAGAAACGTAAAAGGGTGTGTGTGTGTGTGTGTATAAGAGTATAAAAACCTACAACCGCTGTTTATTTTTTGCAAATAAAAGTGTGTAATTAATCACTTCATTATTTTTGTACGTCTATGGGGGTAGGAGTTGGGGTTGGTTGGGGGTGCCCGGCTTGTCTTGGACACAGGCAAGGGGTGTTCAAGGAAAAAAGGTTGGGAACCACTGGTCTACATAATAAAAAAATGGTAATCATTTTTTCAAAAGCTCTGTATAAACCCATTCATTCTGGACTTGCTCAAGAGCACTTCAGTCCAGTCAGAAAGGAATTATGAAGTGACACTGTTAACGAATTGTGACATATTATTACATTACAGCTATGACATATGCTGTATGAAGTAAAATGAGTTTTAATTAAAAAGTTGTTAGTGAAGTAGATGTCTATAGTCATTGGAGAAATGTGTTATTTGTCTGCCAGCCCTAGTTTGACTTTTTTTTTAAAGAAACAGTCAAATTTGTCTCGCCACTTTTGAAAATGTAGCACCAAATGTGGTGTCGACTGAAAAGTTAAAAGCTGCAGTTTCAACCGCTTTATTTAATGAGCGGCAAGTGGGAAACAATTCATTTTGAACTACACCCAGATTTTAAATTGGCTACGATAACTGCAACTTTTATGGACTTTTTGTATTTTATTTCATTTCAAATTTTTGCGAACATCCATATGTGTCTCAAAAATAACCAGCACAAATACAAAAACATTTACAAATATCTGCATAATCAGCCTACAGCAGTTAGCCTCACCCAATTACACTGGCGATATCAGGGCTGTTTTAGCCAGGACTACTTTCTGAGGTACAATGCAGGCCAGTCAATCAGAACAGACATATTTACATCTTAGTCTCAAAGATCATAACTAGGTGAAAAATAAGATAAGACAAGATAAGGCAAAACTTTATTAGTCCCACAAGTGGGAAATTTGCTTTGTCATGGCAGAAAGTGGACAGTACAAAGTTAGGAGCAGCAAAGAAAACAATATAATAGAATAGTATAAAATAGAATAAAATAGACTAAAAATACAAATAAAATACTATGCTAACAGTGCAGTATAAAATGTACAATATATAATTTAGAGATACAGAATATGGACATCTCTGTGAAACATCCCCAGCCGGTGGCCGCTAGAAGTTGCCTGTCCCGGCTCCTAGAAGGCTCCAGCCTCTCACACAAGCCACACAGCAGCCTCAGCTGTCTGACCCGCATCACGTCGACTCAGGCCTCCCATGCCAGCACCTCAGCTCCTGCAGCCTTCTGTCCCAGTAGCCCCCGTCCGCAACCTTCCAAAGGCCCCAGTCCACAGCTTCAAAGGCACAGCTCCCGAGGCCCCGGCTCTCGCCTTGGCACCCTGTCCTTCTCCTGAGGTCCCAGCTCCTGCTGGGACTCCTGCCACCTCAGGGATGCCTCTGCTGTCCCTGCTGCCTCTTTGGCAGGGTCCTGGACCACCAGTCACCCCGGAGAAGTGCCCAGGGACGTTTCCCCAAATTTTTTTAGGGGGGTGCTATAAGGGGCCCCATCTCGAAGGTGACTCTGGACAATAGGCAGTAGGATAGATTCGGAGAGGCCTTTTTTGTTTTCTCGCCACCTCCATGCCTCCTCCTTGGTTCTGGTAGGGTTTTGGCACATCCCTAGCGGTGGCTGCTAGAGGTCGCCATTGGACTGCTTATGGGGATTGGGCTAGATTATTCACTTGGTGTGTTTCCCCTGGCCAAAGCTTCATGGTGGTCATTGGGTTCAGGTGGTCTAGGTGATGTCACTAATGTATAAATAGTATGCTCTGGGTTTTCATCATTGTCCGTTCTATATATAACCTGAAAGTTGGTGTCTGTTTTGTGTTGCCTTATTTGTGTTTCTTGGCCATCGTGTCTTTTCCTTTATATTTTGTAATAAAGAGAAAACATGGAAGTCTACATTTGTGCCTCCTGCCCAAACGGACCCGTTCCAGGCATGACACTTGGTCGTAAAATGTTTACATAAATGTATTTGTAAAGTATATGTGAACTGTTGTCTTTGCTTGAATCGAGGACAATGCCATACTAGGTTTTGTGGGACATCAAATGACTGAAGGCTGATTCTACTTCGGATTTTGCTGTCACAGTTTGGACATTGGAAGGTGTCTTCTTCCAGGATTGCTTTCAGCACAAGTTTCCTTCTACTTTATTTTTCTTTTTTTTCCCGTCTCTTGCCTCTTTTGAATATCTCACGTCCCTTGGAGATCTGGAAGAAGGTAAGGTTTTCTTTAGTTGGTGTTTGAACCTCGTCTGTGGTCCACCCCATGGTCAATGGCCCTTGACAAGCTCGACATACAGAAGCACCTTGGGCATTCGGCTATTGTCCATCCTTTGGACATGTTCCAGCCAGCGAAGTAGGTGGTGTAGAATCTCTGTTTCAATATAGCGGAGGCCGGAATGTTGCTGGTCCCGCCATTTGATGCGGAGGATGTAGTGTAGCTTGGCTATAGGGAATCTTTCCAGTTTCTTGATCCAGTTGTCTGATCGGTAGAGGGTCCACGTCTTGCATCCATAAAGCAGCATGGTGACAACAACTGCATGATAGACAAGTATCTTTGTTTTGATCTTGAGGTCTTTATTGTCTAAGACGCGGCTGTGCAGTTTGCCATAGGATGCTGTCACAGAGTCACTCAGCTCAGCCTTAGGTTTACCAAAACACAGGCTTCGCCACAACAGCACCTTAGTGCAAGATGTTTTATTTGTTTGTTTTTTTTTTGTCCAAGATAGCATTCTTTATAACTAACCATTCTTCTTCTATGGATATTCCTTGTGTTGAGGTTGTGTTGAGTTTGTTGGCCGGTCATTCTTGGTAGGACTCTCACACACTGAGGTCTCGGGGAGTTTCCATACGTCCAGCTTCTATCTAGGAGGATGTCTGCGGATCTTTTCTGGAAGTTTCAGCTTGAGACTCTTGACAGTAGCATTACAGTTAGCTAATTAATTCTTTGAGGCTTGCTGAAAGCAAGTGAGTGCCTAAAATAATCCACTCTTTGTTGTTCTGTTCTCTTCTCACCCTGTGAGTGGCCACTTGAGTAATTTGGGTACAGATTCATCTTGCTACTCACAGAACAAGAGCCCTCAATATGTGCATTTGTCAAACACAGACAAAGAACTAATTAATGCAGTGCACCTGTCCTAGATTTGCCTAAGAGCAAAATAAAAGTATTTGCTTGTTGGGGAGTGTGATGATTTAGGTCCTCATCAAAGACCAGGGAGGTGATGTACAGAGCATGACATAAAAAATCTATTACACGTGATGTGTAGTCAAAATCGTCAAAGATACAGATGTATTTCCAAGCCTGAGATAGACCTTTGACATGTATTGCAGTTTGAAAAAGTAGAGTTTTCATCAAAACACTTATGCCACTTCATCAGTTCTATTGGTGTGAATATGCCCTTGACTTTAAAACTTTCTGCGTTATTCAAATGTATGTTAAGGTCACATGACAGTCTTTGATGTCTAGAGGTTTGAAGTTATGTAGAAGAACCAGTTCAAAGCTAATATAAGCATGACATCTAGGTTTCTCCAGCACGACGGATGGCTCCCTACACACCTCTTACAAACCAGCTGTCTTCTCTATGGTCCAAGGTAGATCACTGTCACTGAAGCTGTTTCAGTGCTGTGCCATGTTCATTGAATTGTTGTTTTGTCTCATCAATTATCAGGTCATTGCAATTGTAAATGCACTGGACTGTATACAGCCATGGAAAAAAATAAGAGACCACTTTTCCTGTACTTTTCCGTTCACTGTTTGTACAATTTGTGGCAGTGTGTGTGTGTGTGTAAGGTTGGCATGCTTTAATGAACCATTGCAGTTTGATCTGTGTGAGAAATAAGAAATGCCTCCATACGTGTTGTAAATGCAGTAGTGTTTGTATAGGAGCTTTTCTATGTGCTGTATTCCAGCAGCTTCATACCCGATTCAGTTTCTGATGGGATGAAATGGAATGAGTCACACATGCACACACTCTGCTCTTAACATTCCTATTTTAATTGTTGGGATTGTCCATCACTATTTATTTGCAAGGTATAATAAATTATTTATGCACATTTTAAACACACACTTCCACAATTTCAGCGAGTTCAGGGTGTCTGGCCTCAACACAGAGCTCCTTGGCAGCTGGATCAAGTTAGTTACAATAATGCAATAATGAACAAATGATACTTTTCTTTTACAGTCAAGTAACCACTCATATATTTTTATACATATATGCTTTCAAAAACAAATTTTCAAAACTGCATATAATTTGCTGGCATCATGGAGCCACCATCAATATTTGGGACACTCTTGAAACTTCCTGCAGACGTTGGATATCTGCCATTTTTTTCGGGAGCTCTACTATAAAAAGCCCTGACACATTCTCTCCATGATCTGCCATGCTGCCATTTATATTTTACTGACATTTCTCAAAAACAAGATCCTCATTTCTAAAGATTACACAGGTCAACGGGTCAAAATCATCAGAGATAAGTTTATGTGGGTTTTGTGGTGTTTTTTATGCTGATTTTAAATCTTTGTTTAGTTTTTCCCGCACGTAAAGTTTTTGCGATGAAGCTAGTTCTATACTTCATGATAGTTGGTATAATGATCTTATAATAATCATATGCTGAGTGTTTGTGAAGAAACAGTGGTAGCTGACTGACACTGATCATTATATCTATGCCACAGTGTGGCCTGTCTGACTTCACTCTGAAAATATTAAAACAGTTACTTCATTGGTGCCTGTGGTTTAGCAAAACCGGATGCAAGTCTATTGCTAAACTAATACTACTCATAATTCAAAAAGTTGAAGTGATTGGAAAAAAAAAACCTGAAAGTAGAACTGAAAATCAGCATGTAATACTGGTTTCGAAAAGTGTTGCGGTTTCTGATGATTACAAAAAAAAAATTATTTAAGGAGTAAATTTGAAAAAGTAAATCAGAAAATTCAGCAGTTTTACCTCTTAATCTGTGCAGTTTTTCACTTAATTTCCCTTAATTTCCTGTATGGAAAATTAAGGTCAGAATTAAGGTCATTTTAAGGGGTAAAATTAAGGCATTTGGTTTTGTAATATATCTATGAGTTATTGTTTTAGCTCCTGCTTAATTTCATATGTTCCACATTTGAAAGGTGGGCTGGAGAAAGACTATCTGACATTTCTCTGGCTTCTTAAAGAGAGGCAGGATTTTCTGGTGTTTAATGATATGGTCAATGCCCTTCACATTAAGTGAAATAATTTTGAGGTCACTCATGTAAGTTTTAGGATTTTTACAAAAGCAAACAATGTGAAATATTTGTTCAATTATAGTGAATGAACTAAATATTAGATTAGCAATAGCAGTAGGTCAGGACAATGGGACTTTGACATTTTTGATGCCACTCATTTAAGGGGCTTCATCAATCCTATTGGTGTGACTTTAAATCTGTCTGTGATATTCACATTGTGTTTGATGTCTAGAGGTGTGAACATATATAAAAGGATGTCATCCACAGGTTTCTTCAGCTGGATGGATGGAGAAACCTATGCATTACTAAAGCATTACATCTTGCGTTCATGTTTATGGCCCTCAAGGTGAAATCAGTGAATCACTCCTCAATCCATTTTCTTTTCCAGAGCGGTTTATTAAGATTTAAATCTGTAATATACAGAAAATGAGTGAGTTAAGACTCCATGGATGGCTCCCTTACCTCTTATAAACAAGCTCTCTTCTCTAAGGACCAAGGTATATCACTGTCACTGAAGCTGTTTCCCTTGTTGATTATATGCTGAAGACTGCGGAGTACCCTGACCTGAGAAATTAGTCTTCTTTTTCGGTTTTATGGTGTACCTACTGGAAATGAACATTTCATAATGTACAAAATCTGGTCTGGCCTAGATCAGGGAGGCTCTGACTTCGGGGCCAGTAGAGACCCAAGTGGCCACAAATACTTGGGACAGTCCACGAATTATAGAAACATCAAATGCACAAATATGTACAAATGACTAAACTGATTAAATAAGCTAAAGAAGTGAAAAAAGTCACATCAAGTGTTAAACAGGCTTTTAATTTTTTTAAATAATGATAATTACAAATAATTTATTAATCACTTATACTAATAATTTAATAACTTGGTGATGTGTTGCTCATCCAAATAGAATGTATTAAACAGTGTTAGTGTTTATCTTTTGACCTGCATTAGATTTGCTGAATAGGATGGTTAACTGTAAACTGCTATTTGGTGGTTTTATGGAATATGTATGGATTACATATAGACTATCTATCGAATACACTACAGTCAGTACAGTTGCTATTAAGTCTGATGTCATTACCTTAGATTAGCATGTAACATTACTTCATTATCAGATACTGTGACGTTACAGATAAGCAAAAGTAATTAGAAACGTTTTTATTAATTGTACTAATAACTAATAAGATCTGCTATGACATGTTAATACCAATGTTATGAAGCAGGGTGTATATTAGTGTTACAAAATGTATAGAACAATTTTTTGTTGTGTTAAATCTATAATGTTTGTTCGTGTTTTTATATTCTCTCATAACTAAATGCTGAACAAACCTGATTGAGTCTGGTTGCCTTTTACAGTAAAAATACACACAATGACTTTATATAGTGTAATTAACAGCGGGAAGTTTAAAGTAATCTCTTTGTTTTCGGACAATTTATGTTATTTAAGTGAGAGACAGAGACAGAGAGAGTTAAAGGGAAGTAAGAAGAGAAAAGGGTAGAAAGTGGACGAGCGAGAAGCAAGAAGGTCCTGGGTTCGACTCCCAGGTTGGGCGCAGGGCCTTCCTGTGTGGTGTTTGCATGTATGTGGCCCTGTGATGTGCTGGCAACCGTCCAGGGTGTATCCTGCCTTTCTATCAAACTGTTGCACTGTACTGCATTACAATTTTTTATATGAATACACTATATAATGCAAAAATAAGTGTAACATAACAGCTTGTGACCTAGTGTTTCATAGTGTTCACCCTACGATCAGGAAGTCGTGGGTTCAATTCCCAAGACTGCTAGAAACCTCGGAGGTCCCTTGAGCAAGACACACACTGCTCCCCGGGCGCTGTGTTCCTGGCTGCCTGCTGCTTCACTTGGTGAAAGGATTAAATACAGAGGAAGAATTTCGTGCTGTTCACACTGTGCGCTGTTGTGTTTTCACGTATGACAGAATGGTCACTTTCAAAGAAAAAATACAAAGTTTATATGCATTATTAGCGTGTATAATATTTACAAAGTAATTATAGCAATTATTTTTCTGTGTTATACAATAGCAAAACATTCTTAATTTGTCAAAAAATAAAAGAAGACCAAACATAACAGATAAGATTTCCATCTAATGGTCCAGCTGAAATGGTCCCTGATTAATCTTCCTTCTGACAGCAGAAGTGTTTGAATTTCAACACTTACATTCTTCTCACAGTCTCACTTTGAAGTAACAATGCAGTTCTCTACACAGAAATCCTCCCCTTTCCATGTCATTCCTTTAAGCATTATTGGTGAATCTTAATGCAGCTGAAGGAACTGAGCTTCCCCACAAACCTCCCCAGATCTGATGCATTCTATTAGCATTTTCTCCACAACCTGAATTTCTAATGCAGTGCTTTTGGTTCTTTTGGTCTGTAAGCACTCTTCAGAAAATGAGACAAGAACTTCAAAAAGAGAAACTAGTTTGTGTGTGGGAGAGCTGCTTAGTAAAAATGAAACTTGTATGCCCTTTATGAACAAGCAAAATGTATTATAAGTACTGTACATATTATGTCACGTTTTATATAATTTTATTTTATAATAATGATTTCAGTATTTGTCAAAGAGCAGGACTGCTGGGCTCTTTAATAGCCTCCTCTTTTAGGGACGCCAATAGAATATACTGCTTCTCCATGTAGTAGGTGTGTACCGTAATTGTTTAATAATTGAGACACACATCATATTACATCATATGCATAACCCTAAATGATCCAATATTACAGTGAATTCCAGATAAAAATGCTCTTAACAAAGCGCAGAGAAATCTGGGACTAATACTGAAATGAATGCAAACCTCCTTATGTCCTCAGAAATAGGACATAAGGAGGATACCAGCGGTAAAAAATGTAAATGTTATAATTATAGTCTTTAGTGTCACTTTCCACAGCTGGAAACACAGCAGCCATATGAACAAAACTAAGAGGACATGAATCCCTATACACTACCAATCTAAAATCTGAGAATCTGAGGATTTAAGCAGTTCAGGTCTTGTGATTAGCCTGAAATGGATCAAAGGTAAGCAAAAACGTTTTTTAAAAAAACAACTCAGAGAATAAATTAAAAGTTAATAACTTACAGCTTATATGCAGCCGCAGAAATAAATGAACTCTGTCTACCTTGGAGGTCCCTCTCCCAGGACCAGGCTATATTTCCTTTTAAAACAATATTGCCCAAGGTTGCCAGCATGGCACATTGAGTGAAGAGGTGGCCTTGTACTGTGATGACTATTTATTTCTCTTGCAGTAGAGATTTTTTAGCACAAGTTCAAAAACCTCAGTATTTACTGCTCTAATGCAATTATTTACTCTCAAATTTAACTTCCGAAGTGGAAGTAAAAATGTCAAAATGGACAAAATAGTTATTGTCATTCTAAATTGTCCAGAGGTTGTTTATATATAGATGTCATGTCGCCAGGTGTTTCCCCAAAGAACACACGAAGGCAGTCAGGCATCCATGACTTTAGTTTCTTTCATTTGAGCCAAGCAGAACATAAAGTGGCTCGTGGGCCAACTGACTTAACGTTCACAACAAAAGGCAACACCTAACTGTGGACCTACAACTAAGGTCCACATAACTTAAATACATAACACCAAACACAAGGAACCAATAACAACACAGAAACACTTAATTCTGAGTACACCCGCAGCTGGACACAATCTTCAGGCTGGGTGTACTTAGGATGTCAACATAAGAGTCCCCAGAACATAAATTATCCCCCAGCGCCTCCCGGTGGTTGCAGGCGAGACATGACAATAGAGAGGTTGTCCTATAGATGTGGACCTGTAACTGACTGAATAAAGTTAGCCTAGTGTTCAAGTGTTCCTGCTTTGTAAATTTCTTACAAACCCTATGTCTGAATAAAAGCAGTGTTAGAACAGACGGAATTAAAAATCATAAAAGCTTTAATTGTAGAATAGTAAGCAATATAGTGTCATCATAATGGCAAGACAAAGGCAATTAACCAAAGACAATAGATAGACCATTATAACCCTCGTGGGTATAAGCTTCCCTTTAGAGAGATGGATGTGTTCTAAACATGTTGATCAAAAGTGTACAGTCCTAGCTACTCTCCACCAGTGGGAGCTCTCATTCATCATGCACTGCTGGTGGTAATGCTGCATTAGAGAATTCAATCTACTGCTAATTTTAGAATTAGCTGTAGATTGAATTCTCTAATGCAATCGCCTCCACAAATCTATAAGGCAGGAAACTCCTGTGATTAAAGAAATATAATAGTTATGTACACACATCTGTTTTACCTGGATCCTGCACTCATCTTGTGGATCACTGATCATGATTCATTCAACAGCTTTCCTTGTTCCAGGGCCATTAGAACTCATATGGCGTGTAATACTTGCAGTACACTCTGATATTGTCCTTTAAGCTGAGTCCCTGGGACATAGTGGCCATGTACTCTCTCAGTTTAGTTGAGGATAATGCTCCTATGTGGCTTTTCCCACAACTTTTTGAACCTCTGCAGATACCTCTGAACCTGTGAAGTGACTGAGTGTTTGTTGCCTCCCAAACATTCATGGATTCCCATCCAAAACATCACAGTTGACAAGAAAAGCTACTGATGCCAGCAACATCAGGTGTGAGGGGAATGGCAGTCTTTCATCTATCACATTTTATTTATATTCACTGGAAGTACCTACAAAGCTTTTTCTCAAGGGCAGACATGTGAATGAGCTGACAAGGTATCTATGAACAAAAAATGTTAGGGGACATCTTTCTTCTCCTTCTCTTATACAGTTGAAACATATCACGTCATGAAGTGTGATTTATCCCCTGTGCTTCCAAAAAACACAAACAAAGAGGAATACTGAACGGAACACAGCTCAGAGTAGTATGAGGTTCGACAGACAACTGAACACGGAACAGTGGAATTTAAATACCATAATAAACATAGAACACTCTCCATACTAAATGTCCTAAACACAAAACAGCTTAAAAGTCCTTAATATGACACACAGTTTATGGTGTCACAGATTAGTTTGAACATCTGCACACTGTGAATGACATCCCCATCACCAGAGATCAAATTCCAGAACATTTATTTGTCGAAGAGTGTTTTGAATGTGTTTATTTCCTCATTCGCGACACACTTAACTGTCTCATAAGGTGAACGGATAAGGGGGGTTGTGATAATTCTTTGTCTGCAAGACAAAGAAACTCAACTTTGTTTCAGAGAACAAAGGACTTGGCTGCTTCACTTGGTGAATGGGTTAAATACAGAGCAAGACTTGTGCTGTTCACACTGTGTGCTGTGGAGTGTTCACATATGACTTCGCTTACGTTAAGATTTATATGTGTTTCTTATTTAATAGCAATGCAAACACATATACCTCAGCTAATGCATTCGGAGTGTTTGTTTGATCTGTATTTTGGTTGGCTGTTACTGTTAGATGAAATAGCTAATACTCTAAGATTATGTCTGTTTTATAAGTTAGTATCTGTGACGGCTGTGACTGATTTGCTCTTACACACTAGTAGATAAATTTGCATGTTGTTAAATATAAGTCCTATAACACTTGTTTTCAAGGCCAAAAATGGACTTGCACCCCATTACAAATCAGCACCGATCAAGCAGCTTGTCACTTCTCGCCCTCTCAGGGCTTCGAGCAGTGCTCGTCTTGAACCTCAAAAGAAGAGGAAGACATGCGTCAAGACTCTTCTCAGTCTTGCCCCCCCCCCCCCCCCCAGTGGCGGAATGAACTCTCTTCTGATGAGAGTTCCTCACTGTCTTCAAGCAAGGTCTGAAGACCCACCTCACCTCTTCAAGGAGCACCTAGGTGACTAACCAGTCCTCTTGTTTCTCTTTATATTGTAGCGTGTTCAAGTTTATGTTAATTGAAGTTGTATAGCGTAGAAAAAGGGGATGGTTTTAATGTAAGATAGAGGGGAACAGGAGGGAGGTGTAGAGAGAAAGAGAGAGAGAAAGAGAGAGAGAGAGAGGGAGGAGTTGGGGGTCTGGAGGGAGTTTTTTTGGTTTGGAGTTCAGCTGTGACTCTTAGGTCTTTACGGCGTTGCTAAGGCTGACACCAGCTAGTATTAAAGTTATTGCATCCTAGTGTCTGCTTCTGTGTCCAGGGACGTTACAATATGTTTCATCTTGCCCATTTTCACTTTAACCAAAAAATAACATCCCCATGCCTCCCTTGCTTTTGTGCTAACCTTTGACCTTTCTTTGGCAGGAGTCGTTTAGGTGTACTTAGCCTGCAGTAACCTGGTTAAAGAGTAGATGTTGATTTAAGTATAGCTTTATATAGGTTTTAGATACAGATGTGAACGACTTGCGCGCTGGTGTACGTCGGTCTGCATAAGAGCTAAATGCCATAAATTTAAATGTAAACACTTGTGTATGTCCCCTTCCTGCTAGCTCTATTCTGAGAACAGGCACCTACTCCAGAATACATGGCTTAGCGATGCCCTTGGACAGTATACAGGGCACACAGCCCTCTGGAGCAGAGAGAGAGGGTTTGAAACATTTCAGCCACTCTGATGTTTCCTGTTGGCTCCAAGAAGGTGGTGAACCAAGGTTTCTCACATTAAAGGAGTATTTATTCAGATCATTTTCACAGATCTTCTCTAAATTTCTATTTATCAGAATGAGAATGATGCTTGTGTGTTTCCTCACTCTGAAAGCGATTGGTCGAAGCACATTTAAAGAAACAATACATCCTTAAAGAAACTAAATATTTAGATATAATAAATCGTCTCCTGTGGGATGAATGAAGAGTTATATTATTCTTTGTTCAGCAAGGATTTTTAGAAATGTAACTTTAGTTAAATTAACTGACTAATGAGGGCTGACAGCCTTATACCTGATTCTCTCCTGACAAGGTATCGAACAATTCAAATACAGATTTTTGGCATTTTGTGTTTCCTCAATTGGACTTGGGTTGGTCAGGGCTGTATTGGAAGATGTCAAATGACCCCTCAAACAGAAATTTTTTTATAGGGGCCACTTTCCACAGTCTAAAACAATAAAAAAATAAACAAAAACATGCAGTACACTTTCACCTCACAAGTGAAACTGAGCATTGGAGAGTCATCATCTCTCTCTTTCCCTCTCCGTCCCTCTAATGGATGTCTGAGCTGCTGACCTGTAAAATGTGCAAGTCCATTCTGCATGATTCGGTCACTAGTCTAACTACTAATACTCACATTGCTTGAATAAACTTGTCTTTCATAGCCCCCAATGCCATCATTAGCTATCCATTATCTAATATCTCTAAACGTCATGTTGTCTGAGGGAGAGACACAGCAGCAGGCAGCAAGAGTCCAGAGAGACTATATTTATTAACAGAAAGTTCACAAGTCCAACACAACAAGCTCATAAATGTAGGAGCTTCACTAACACAAGGGGGACCTTCACCCCTCTGAATCTCCTTCGTTACAGACCAGACTCCGCCTTTCCCCGGAGGACCTTCTCTTCGAAGGGGAACCCAGTTCGTTTTCGCACACAGACCGTGCCGTCTCTCTTAGCTTTATTTCCCCATCAGTGCTGAATGACTCACCAAGTGTAAGCTCGAGTGGTCGGTTCACTCCTGGATGGAATACAAACGAGAGAGGGGAAGAAGGAAAAACGCTGCCAGCGAACGTGCCACTCGTTACACAAACTCCTCTTTCCTGCCGGCTTTCCTCTCCACGCAGTAGAGAGCAGACTCTCTGTAGTCCTGAGGTTTCCACCTAGGTGAGACTTTCTCAAAGAAAGAGTCACAGCACACTCACACCAGACACAGACAAGTGCTTTCTCACCATACAGCAGTGTGATACCTTTCATAAACAGGCGATTCTTCACCTTCCCTCCAGCACCCATACAAGAACAACCCAAAACCCTGGTGTATACGTTTGTGACCACGCATGGTTTCTCGGTCACGGCCAGGTTTTAAACACTCACACAACCAATCACAGGGCACTGTCACTTACACACTTTAGCACAAGACTGCTGGTTATGATCATTAGTTGCCTCCTTCTCCTGGGGCTCGCTAAGCGTACACCTGGCACCTCATGATCACACACACTCACACTGAAACAAACCCCTGTGAATCGTGCAAAGTACATAAACTTTAACTGAAAAGCTGCCTCTACCGGCAGCCACCCTAACCGTAACACTCGAAGTTCTACCAGACAATAAAAGCTTAAAAAATGATCATTTTGAAAGCAAGGTGGCTAAATGATAACATTTAAAATGTCAAAAAAATGTAACCATATCCAAGTCTAAATCAATATATGTTATGTTAACTGTAGCAACAATAATAAAACTACATAAAACAGTGTTTAGCAAAAGTCAAATCACCTTGGACTAATCTGTCTTTTCATGGGTGATCCTCACAGACTAATCACATTCCGAACAATTTTACATGAATGAACTGGGCAGGTAAGCTAGGGTTTAATCTAATACTTAGGCAAGTGGTTGACCATATGATATTAGTATTCATTGTGGATAGTTCTAGAAGAATACTACATTATTTATTCTTATACTTCTAGATATATTCTCATAAGAATAGCATTTCAGTTACTGCACATGCAGAAAAAAGAAGTGAAGACCTTTAGGCCTTCTTAGTAAAATATTAAGAGCATGACCTGAATATATGTGCTCAGGAAACCTCAACCAAATATGAAAGTACAGTGCGTGTGCATGTGTATTCGCGCGCGTGTGTGTGTAGCATGTTTTATTCTGCTATAAATATCAAATCACTGGATTGTATACGGTACCGCATTCCATGTTGTGTACCTGGAGGAAACTGCAATGAATGGACAGAGATTGCTGAGATGTCAGAGGTTCTTCGGATTCCATTTGTTAGATGCATTTCAAGATTATTAGCATGATTGTTGCCAGTACTTTGGATCTACAAATACAAAGAAATTAGATATTTTGACACAGGATTCTGAAGAAAAGAACAACCATTAAAATGCTTTGAGATCAGTTATGTATTTGATCCATGAAAGCCAGCAAATGTTTTAAATGTAAAAAGGGCAGAAAATGTGGTGTGGATCAGCACACTGCACTGAAGCTGAAGTAAAAAGAAACAGCAGAGTGAGAAAGTAAGAACCCTTCTTAGAAATGTGCTTATTCGTGATGCTTTGAAATACACACCTGGTGGAATCATACTTAAATAATGTTATACAGCCCTCAAAAATATTGTGAACATTTTTGCTTTCAAAATCTTTTACTCAACAAGATGCTCATAAATGTATTTGTCTTTCATGTGTATCCAACTTCTCTTAGCCAAACGTCATGAACTGACAGCACTACCCAACCACCAGCTGCATGTATCAGCATGTGCAATTGAAGCTTTGTGTGTGCTCCTGTGCTTTATGTTCTGACCACAATTCAAATCTTTCATTATTGATTTATTTTGTCAGAACAGCAATAAAAGAAGTCTACAGTGGGAAGTTTGTTTTATGCATTTGTCATCTTGAACATACAGAAGGTTGTCCCGAACATTGATATGTTGATATGTTTTTCAACACGATTCTTTGTATGCATGTGTGCATGAGGATGTGTTTTACCCCTTATAACATGAAAAGAAAATATATAAAATCTGTCAAGGTAGGGAGATTATAGAACTGTACAGTATTAGACAGCATTCTACCTTGCCACCTCTTTGGAATCACTGCAGACAGTGAAATTCAAGAGCCGAGCGTTTGTAACATGTTGAAGGCTCCAGCTGAAGTAAAATTCATATGATTGAATGATTCTTACCATGATTTTGAATCCAAGATCAAAGCAGTGTTCAGTTGTTCTCTGGATTAATAGTATTTCAGAAGAATTTGCTAGAGGAAGTGGAACCTAAGGCTTGTCTATTAGTCTGTACAATATTCTTAGTGCAAGAAGAAGGCAGATCCTGAAACTATGCAAATGATGTGCGCTCACCCATGAGCTCAGAGGCAAAAGAACAGATTAGTTCCTTTACTGTGGTGAAGCAGGACATCTGGTCACAGAATGTCCTAATAAGCCTGCAATTCTAACACTTCTAACCTAAATTCCTCATCCCGTTTTACAAAACCCTGGACTGTTTCTCAGACTTTCCAATGCCAATCATCTTCTCTTGTTATCAGCACTCAAAATTACAGGGCTGCAGGATTTTTCCTAGATGAGGATTTAGGCCTTTCTCTCAATGTCAAAATAAAACCATGGCACTCTCTCAGACTATGCCCTAGATCAGTGGTTCCCAACCTTTTTTCCTTGAAGCCCCCCTTGCCTGGAACCAAGACAAGCCACCACCCCCCCCCCCCCAACCCCAACTCCTACCCCCATAGACGCACAAAAAGAATAAAGTGATTAATTGCAAAGTTTT
>JBBJLR010142617.1:0-16132 GCA_037577145.1 Brachypetersius gabonensis | reverse complement strand
AAAGGAATATTAAGTTTGAGATTTAACCATTCACTAATATCAGTCCAGAAAACTTGAGAATATTGGCAGGAAAAAAATAGATGCTCCAGGAATTCCTCTTCCAACATACAGAAGGTACACAGATCAACTTCAAATTTAAATCTTCTTTTAAGAAACATGGGTACAGGATAAACACCATTTATTATTTTAAAATGGGTCTCTTTCACTTTTGACGAAACAGGCCATTTAACAAATTTAGAATATGCAGAAGCCAAGGTGGTTTCAGAATTTACAACTAGAAGTTTCCTGAAGGAATTTCTATTGTAATCATGGTAAATCTTTTGCCGCATCCCACTATTAAGGACCTTATAATTGCATTTAGATTCAAGCAAGTCACAATCATTCACTTTTAAACTGGGCATTGAAACTGTTACCTTTGAGTATACGATGATGTTTTTAATTAATTAGATCAATGCCAAAGGGATTGCTTTGCAAATCTTCATAAAGTTTTTATAACAACAGTGTAAATCAAATTGGGCAGTAAAGGATGAGAAGTTCAGAAGATTCCCCTGACTGTCTAGAAGATCCTTTACAAAAATAATACCGTTCTCGAACCAATCTTTGATAAATATTGACTTCTTACCAACTAAAATTGACCTGTTATTCCACAGAATTGACCCATGAGGAGAAAAGTTATGTTGGAAAATCATTTTCCAAAACTGGAGAATTTGTTTGTGGAAATTAGAAAGTTTCACTGGGATCTTACTAATTTCAAAGTCACGCCTCACATTATACATCTAATAATCATTACAACATAAATGACTACAATAAAAGTTGCATAACTTGCAGTTTCTTGCACCGCCACGCTTAAATGAGGGTTATCCTACATCTTTTTGTAAAGTTAATCCACCTAGTGCTCTTCTCGCCTGCAGCTGATCCTGAATCGGGTTAGCGCTCCTTAACTTCCTCCGGATCTGAGCCGCTCAGAGGCGGGTAGACCGGGTCATGAGTGAATCCATCGGTTAACTTTGGGAGGGTGGTCCTGAAGCACAGAGGCCGAGTCAGTGAATCCGCCATCCTCCACAAAACATGCAGCCAAATGTGAATCGCTCAAACGAGCAGGTTTAATTTAACGCTCCCCGAAACATCAGAACATGATAGATTACACGAGTTAACTTCCTTTCTAACAGAAAATATTAATCAGTCGAGTCATAGCTAGCACTAGCCTTTTTGTTCCAATTGTTTTATGTGTGTTTTGTAATATTTTTTAAATAAACCTTTGCCAGTGAGGTAACCTCGTCTTGACACTTTTATTTTAATTTTAATTGATTAATTGTCATGCATGACACTTTACTTTCTTTTAAAAAAACGATTCAAACAATTCAGCTGACTCACTGCTGGCAATTTGCCATAGTGACTCAAATGACTCGAGTGACTCGCAGATCCGGATCAGTTTACTAAGTGACTCAGACTCAGAATTTCTGATTGGCTAAAACGACAGCTGGGCGGATTTCAAGCTAAAGTATCTGATTGGCTGCATGACGGGACTTCTTATCATACCGGGGGGAAAATGTGCCTTTATGTGCCCAAGTAATTGTGCATTGTTTTTGTCCTCCATCTCTGAGTGTGTAATTGGATGATGCAAATTATGATGCAGTTCCACAGAACCTGCATAATATTTAAAATATAACATCCTACAACAGATATTGAATGGTTTTACTATGCAACAAAAATATTAAACTTACAAAATTAGTTTAAATTTTTATACAAATTAAAAGTAGAGATTAAAAAGTATAAAAATGTTTACATATAACTATGAACAAGATAGAATAAAAAAAATACACGCATGAATCTATACACTCAGAGGCCACTTAATTAGGTTCACCTTGCTAGCAGCGGGCTGGACCCCCTTTTACTGTCTACAGTGACTCTGTACAAGTACTGTAGAAAAGTCCCCATCTCCGTTGAATTAAACATTGAAATCACACAGTACAAGACTTGGCATGAAAAACAACGTATAAACCACAACCAAGGCAGGTAAAAGTTAGTAAATCATTTAAAAGATGAAACGACAAAGTGCAAGGTGTAATGAGTGCCAGATTACAGCAGCCAGCACGTGTATTATGAACAAGATTTATGAATATGGATGTTAAAGACGGCCAAAGTTATTATTGGACGACTGGAACGAGCTTTGAAATCAGTGACATCCGAAAGAATGGAAGGTTTAAATATTGAAGTGCTTGGAGAACGCCCATGCCGTTCTCTGATTGGATGCTTGAAATCCGCCCATACTGCTTGGGGAAAGCCCTTTTTTTTGCAGAGGCTAGTACTTGAGTCCAACCCCTTCACTATAGGGACAAAAGTATTGGGACACGCCTGCATTCCAGGGTTTGAGCTAGGCCCCCTTAATTCCAATGAAGATCTTAATTTTTCAGCATACCAAGACATTGCTTGTACCATCTTTGGGGACATAGTTTGGGAAAAGCCCTTTTCTATTCCAGCATGTCTGTGGTCCAGTGCACAAAGCAATGGTGGATGAGTTCAATGTGGAAAAACATGAGTGGCCCACTCAGAGCCCTGACCTCAACCCTATCACACACCTTTTGGATGAACTGGAATTGAAACTTGTGAGCCAGGCCTTCCCCTCGAACATAAGTGCCTGATCTTGTAAATGCTCTACAGAATGAATGGGTAAATTCCCATAAAAACGACATAATCTTGTGGAAAGGCTTCCAAGAAGAGTGGAGCTGTTATAGCTGCAAAAGGGGGACCCGTTCTACATTAAAGTCTATGTATTTAAAAGCAATATTTTTAAATTCCCTGTTGGTGTAGCGTCCCAATACTTCTGGCCGTATGTCCAAAGCTTTTAATCTCTTCACTGTAAAGCAGTGACAGCTTCTACTCTGTGAAGAAAGTGTGTAGCGCATTTGCCAGTTCTCACAAGGGTGTCCTGAGATTTGTCAGGGTTCACTTTAAACTACTTGGAAAATGTAGTTTGTACTTGCACAGTACAGATGTAAGCAGCAGGTGGCAGGATGGAGCCATGTATAAGTTATGAGCTGAGCGTTCGTCTGTTTTAGCGCTTAATAGGATAACCTGGCCTACCAAAAATAATGCCACTCTTACACTTCTTACAAACATAAAACTGCATATTAGGAAAAGGCTCATCTGGATTAGCACATCATTCCTGAATGTTTCAACGTCTACAACATAAATACAGTGATTTTATTTGCTGGTCAGAGTGGCCAGTAATGCTTTATGCTGGTGGTAAAAGAGGTAAATCTACCTCTCTGGCTTACATTAAATAAAAAAATATCTTGTAGGCCAGCAGCTCACAAAACTAGTACCTCAGGCATCAGGCAGTATATACATCAGTGTATTGCTTGAGTCAGGTCGCTTTTAGAGACTTCAAATATCTGAGTCTTTAGACATATCAAAGGACTCTGAATGACATTGCATCTTAATTTCGTTCTCCAAATTTTTTATGTAATGGTTATTGAGACATTTTTGGTATAAAAGTATCATCGATTTAAGAGCCAAAAAATTGGATTAATACAAAAGGGGTATTGCAGGTATGAGTCAGCATATGACAGTCATAAGAGGATAAACAAGGATGGGGGCGATCCTAAACTAAAAAGAGCCTCAGTTTCTCTGCCATGTATCCCGAGGGCTTTCATGGTTGCAGACAGTTATTCGCTCCTTCCGTGTGTTGATGTCTGATTCAGTGATGAAGATTGACACTTCACACAGACAGCAGACGGCAGAATCGCTCATTACCTAACCATTCCCTCTAGCTCCCCCAAGACTGCCGCAATCAACAGGCTTTTATAGCAGAGAAAATATCCATTAAGCGGAAAAGGGAATAATTTGTGTTATGCAACTTGTTGAAAAATCCCATATATACAATTTACCCTCTTACCTTGAATATAGTTGATCATTCAAGACTTGCTTGATGACTGAACCATGCCTCTTTACTTTTGCACTGCAGTCATGGGGCCAGGGATGCTTGTACCTTCTAAAATGACCTCAGACTTCATGGAGTTACTGAATAATCTCAAGCAGATTAAGCAGTTTATGTGCTTTCTAGTTCAAGTTGAGGTTTATTTATATAACACATTATCATACACTTAAGGATATTCAATGTGCTTTACAAAAATAGAATGCAAAAATAAAATTAAACGATAAAATAATGGAAGAAATAAACTAATACATAAAAGAAAATTAAAAGTGCAATAGTAGGGCAGAAATGTAAATGAAGGCGGAGGAGAATAGAGCAGTACTGACTGGTGTTGGCTGCTTTAGCTAGTATGTAATCAAAGACCAAGAGAAAAGGACTTTTGTAAGGAACTGGAAGCAGCCAGGCAATCACCGCAGTACGTGGGAAGAACTGTTGTTTTTCTACTCTTTATCCGGCTGCACCAGTCTATTAAACTAATTTTAGCCGCCTCAACTAGGACAAACTGATTGATTCAATCAGCAGCTTGGAGATGAGTCTGAATTTAGTGGATATGAACATGCTATAGGGAGCACTGTGCTGCACCTTGAGCCCGCAGCAGGATATAAGCTTCACTAGCCGGAGAGTTCTCTCATGACTCATGACTCTCCTACAGTCGGGCCCAGCAGATCATAAAGCTCCTGCATTTGAACCTCTAATGGAGCTCAGGCGCAATTTAACACGAATAAAAAATGCATACTTGCAAGAAGGTGCTGATGCAAAGGAAAACACTGAGTCCTCAGCATGTCAGCATTTAGGGCTGCAACGAGTAATCGATTAAACTCGATTACTTTGTTTCGTAAAAAAATGCTTCCTTTCATGAATCAGCAGCAATTAGTTGCCCATTTGCATGATAAAAATGCATATTTTAAAGGGCCCATGTCATAGAACTTTTTTAATAATAAGTATGAACCCCCCCCCCCCCCCCCAATATTAAATTGTTCATAGAGAAATAAGGAGTGTCTCAGGCTGATTTTTGCATATGTCAGTCTTAGAGGCTCAATAATCAAGCCTGATAAATTCTAAGGGTGAAAGAGAGGTTGAAATGTACAAAATACACATTTATGCACACAACCATTATAAATGAAACACGATGCATACATTTTTTTCCAATACGTTATACATGCAGAGAAAAATGCAAAATTCAATTTGTTCTCTGCAGCTGATGTTATTTTCACTTTTTTTGTATAGATTCTTAGCTTATTTGCGGGGCAGTTTGCTGTAAGAATCGTGGATCCTAAATTGACTGTAGGTGTGAGTGTGTGAGTGAATGATGTGTGTATGTGCACCCTGCGTCCTGCCGGTGCCCCGCCCAGAGTGAGTCCCTGCTTCGTGGCCACTGACCCCAGCATGGGCTCCAGGTACCCATGACCCTAACAAGGATTAAGCAGTTATCGAAAATGAGAAAGAGAAATGAATGAGTTTGCTGTAAATATTTGACTATGCATAGTTCGCATTTGCTCAATTAAGTTTTAAGAAACCAATTGCTTGATTAATCATTAAATAATCAGTAGAGCACCTGATTACTTACATAAGAGCCAGCAAATTTCGACTGTTTCTCTATCGGCTGCTTGCATACACAGGAAGGGCTTTAATAGGGACTACAATCTCCAGACATTCTCCAGGCCCCAGAATAAATGAGTGACATCCACAGAAAATCCACAGTAAATTATGACGCATAGAACCAAAATGCCCAGGATTTATTAGAGTTTTGTGTGTGTGTGTGTTTTGGCATTGACCCCGGCGCTGAGAGATTCAGAGCAGTGTCTCTTCCCACAGTGGAACAGTGGAGTGGTTCAGTCTGTCCCTCCGTGGTCCCTGGAGGCTCCTGGCAACTAATAGAAGCACAAACTGTTCTCAATCTTCCCCACTCAGCCGGAGGCACCCCTACAGTAAAAGAGCTCTATCACCATAGATATCAGAGAAAAAAACACCCCTGAAAATAAGCTCTTGTACGTCACGGATTACGTTAAACTGGGAGCTCATTTGGGCATTTCAGACCCCCAAATTAGAATAGAGTTCACCATTGAGCTGATGAAAGAACGATCTCTTTCTCAGTGTTAAAAATGACTGATTATTCCTAACCACACACTCTTCTAAATGATCGCTGAAGACAGTCATTAATAGAACCTTTACATTATGTATGTTCCTTAAACTTCTGAAAGGTTCTTCACACTCAAAAGATCTCATTTACAAAAGATACCTAAAAATGTACCTTTTTAACATCATTTGGAAAAACTACTGATTACATCACTGCGCACCAGTGGGTGAGAATAAATATGAACCGACAATACACTGTCATTTCCTCTCACAGTGCCTATCACTGAACAAAACACAAAGCTAACCCAGATACCCTCCCTGATTAAACCCTCCCAGGTTTTAATCAAATACACTTCATGGTACAAAGGGAAAATGTGTTTCTCTAATTCATATTGACTTCTTTCAGGAACCGCAATGCTTCTTCTATGGCAGGCATCCCCAACTCTAGTCCTGGAGGGCCGGTGTCCAGTACAGTTTCCATGCTCAAACCGCCCTGTTTAAACTGCCAGGTTTAATGTGCATTTGAAGAGGCTCTCCTGGACCAGAGGAGGATCCCTGTTCTATAGCATTACACTGGGTAACACATTTTTGTCTGTTTCATTGCCATTTTTGATGTTTCTTAGTCAAGCTTTGTGAGCCGATTCAGAAAATCACATCAGTTTTTTTCCTGCATTCAATGGTTGTAGAGATAAAATGTATATATATTCAGCATATACGAGCAATCCACTGGAATCAGCATGTATGGAATTTCAAAATATTAACACCGCTGAGAACAACGACGTTTATTTTGCATGCACAAATAAAGTAACAATGCGAATAACCCTCAAAGCATTAAAAGTGCACCCTGGATCGTTTTTGTCTCTTGTGAGTCAAAACCAAACTCCAGATATAATCATCCCTCATGGCTTCATCCCATCGTCCTTGGTACCGCTTCTCCATCACCGGGATGTCTTGGTGAAATCTTTCTCCATCTTCTTCAAAGTTGAGATGAGAGTGCAAATAGTGCAGCTCGGGTGACATTCTAAAAATGACGTTTTTAACGAAACCCTTGAAGCCACATGAAAATAAACGTTACCACCGAAATCAGAGTGCCGAGATTGTATAACAAACACTCCTTTTTGTTGCCTGGTGTTATTACTGAAAAATCTGTGTGTGACACTTCTGCGAAAAACCTAAAGACTGAAGAAAACATGATCTACTGTATTTTGTGCGGCTTTTCCATAGACGCCTCAAAAAACACATTTGCCTGTTAGATAGCTAGAAAAGGTTACGGTTGAGGTTGCCATGTCATTCTTACGATTCCAAAACATGAGTGTATTAGTGGTATCAAAGGAAGGGTGGCAAAGAAGCTTTTATAAAACAGCTTACAGTGCAGGAGGGCAGCACAGCTGAGTAATCCCTCAAACACTCCTGAGTCAACTCAGCACTTAAAGATCGCCTGTGACCTCTGGTGTATAGACAGCAGTCAATTTAGCTGCATGGCTCTGTGGACGTGGGCAATGCCACTTAACAGAGAGAATGATCAAAGCTAATGGAACTGACAAGAATCTGGATAATTCCCCTGTGGATAGAAGCTAAAATCAGACGTACTAATCCCAGCATTATCTACGGCAGGGGCATAAACTGCACTGATATTAAGGAGTGTTTTCATGGCATTATCTGACTGCATTACAGAATGTTAAAATGATAACTGTGATCAAATTAATTAGAGCACATTCTCAGCTTTAGACAAAATTAAAATGTAAAGTACCCCTCCAACAAGGCACTTGATGCTTTTCTGTAATGGTCTGTATCCCATTTTCTGTGTAAACAGTCCCTGCAGTCACATTTATATTCAGTGTATTTTAAAACTGCACCAAAAACAATCAAATCAAATTGAATCATGGTGACATTCGTCATGTATTATAAAAACAATAGGTGTAGTAACAATCTGATTGTAAAATATTCATCATGGCATCTATCAATGTAGTTAGTAAATCATCTTAATAATCAAAGATGACCGTTAATGTACTGTCGGAACAGTTTATTGGGATTCTCTTTCAGAAATGATTTACTGAACATTTGTGTATTTTCATCTTTTATTTTGTCGGCATGGCGATGGTGAGTTATGGTGATCTTATTATTAGGAAGCATGAGGCACGATGAAAGGTAGAATTTATTGAATCTTTCCCTAAAGCCCTATAATCGAGTGTAATCAGTTTTATACCTCTAGTCTGCAGCGTTTAGATGCGTTCTCTCATGGAGCCGGAATAACAAGCCCAATTGTTAACGACAGTTGAACAAGCTGATCTCCAGCCATCTGAAGGCCCATCTCCCCTCGCAGCCCTGTGATTACCACAAACAGAGAAAGCTCAGTTAAAGAGAGCACTCAGACATTCAGTACTTACCCTGCGCTCGCCATCATCATCAGCACAGAGCATTCCGAGAGAACGGCAGCACACTGCGCCCCACAGCTCTGCAAATGGTGTAATGGACACGGAGGCAGCATCACACCTGTTGGAAACCGGCAATGGAGAAAGGGATGAAAGAGATGGAGAAGGAATCTTAAAAAGGATGCTCAGGTAAGGCCAGGGCACACAGGCCGTACAGCAATCAGACTGTTGATGAATGACAGGTTAGAGTTTGATGGGCCCCAAATGTACTGTTCTGATAAGCTCCAGCACTCTTTGGGTCTTGGCTGCAGTATATGATCCTTTCCAGACACATACCTGGTTCTGAAAGAGCAGATTGGTTGGAGATTCTTCACTGGAATATCTGTCAATTATGTCTAGTGAGTTAATTAAGTTCTAAACTTTGACAACTAAAAGTGTGTCCAAACTTTTGTCCATTTCTGTTGCTTATCCTGAAATGTCCAAACAATGCAAAAAAAAGTTTTTTTTTTTAATATAAAAGAAATATAACTGAACAGCAAGGAATCCACAGTAATGAGAAAGAATATCTACAATAAATCTAATCACAAGTGGAGCTTGTTTCACTGCAGAAGGTGTATTACACCCATCTTAAGAACCCTTAAGGCGGATAAAGACCCTGTGCGTTTGACACACAGCTGAAAAGTGATGAATAGTCTTAATTGACTATTGAAAGTGTTACAAGATGAAATGGTGTAATAACAGAAATAACAGCACAGACAATGAATAAAGCAATTGGATTTCAGTATGACTGAGCCAGAACAGCCACTTTGTCTCATAAAATGGTCATAAACGTCTGCTGAGAAACATCAACGTCATCAGGAGAGAGCCTGGCAAGATTAGATATTGACAAGTGTGTTCTGTGGTGATCAGTGTTTTTCTTGAGGGTCATGATAGCTAAAGGGCAATGATTAAGCGGGCGATCATTCCTTTATATAACAGAAAAGGTACAAGGAAAGGATTCATTGGTTAGATAGCAAAGAATCTGAGGTTTTACCACCAAAACTAACATGTCAAACCACATTCCAACTAGAATAACGGTTGGTTTATCTTACCAGTAGTAGATATTCCATAATTAACAGGAACGACTCTAAGAAACAAGGGTGTGAAAAAGGTCTTTTTTTTAAAGTAAAGACTACTTTTGGATCTCTGAAAACCTTTGAAAGCCTGTATAAATTAGATGATCCATTTAAGAACTGCCATCAAATCTAGCGTCAATATTTAAAGGTTTCTCTTAAGACCAATTTGTCTTGATGTTTAAACGTGTCCTGTCCAGCAGTTCTACATCAATTTCAGTAATTCTTGTATAACTTAGACACCAATTATAGCCTCAAGATATACCACTGTTTAAACGCTGCCCCTGTGGTCATGTACCATTTAGAGACAAACAGAAAATGAAATAATGCAGGAAGGTATTTTTAATAACTGATTACATTTTTTAATGAATCAGTTGCAAGCTTCATTTGCAGCCCCTTCAGCTACACTGATCCAATTAGAGTCAAGTAAACAGACTTGCATTTTGGTCTTTCCCTTTGTGTAAAAGGGACCCGACTACATGACGTGACAGGATTTCTTATTATAATGTAGCAGGCCGTCGAGATTTATATTAAGTGTTCTCTTTTCATGTATGTAGTTTTAACATTATAATTACAACATTTTGTAGCTCATTTTCCCTTCAGTCCCAAGCTCACAGCTAGGTGCTGATTAGCAAATGGTGGTTTTCATATAAAATAGGGGCACTTACCTTTCAAATGAAAATCAACAAGTAAATGTCATTTTTAATAAATAGCCACAAATTAGCATGAAGGCAATGGAGTCATATACTGACAGCTGATAATGTCTAGAGGTCAATGTTAGTTTATCAACCCAAATCTTACACTCGAACATGCTACGTATATGAATGTTGGAATAGTTTTGTAAAACATGGCTCTGAAGGAACTCATAAGACCAAGTATGAAGCAGAACACGTGTCTGTTGAAGTAAAGCTCATTTACCATCGACCAGTGAGGCTTTTTAATACCTTTTATTGTATACAGTGAAATATCGAAACAAAGTGAAGCAGAAGAAAAACAGTTGTCTTGCCAGTAACATGAATCCGTTAACAGTAACTGTGCACAAGGAATGCTAAAACATCCTTCGATAGATAATACTGTTATTCGTATATTTTTCATTCTTCCCTTTTGTAACCATAAATAAGATCTATTTGTCACCCTTTAATGTAAAGTTGCTAGAATTTCTTTGAATTCCATTATGTGACATTTTGTTTTTGTCCTAAATCCACAGCTGAAGTCAGAGGTCTGTGAGGTCTTCCATTCCTGCCTACCTCCTTTCCAAACATACTACACCAAGCCCTGCAGCTTATTCTCAAATACTGAGTTCCTATGATAAACAGATGGCTTTTTTCTGCCAAATCTGCTGGCCCAAGAAAGGAAGCCATGATCTCTTGTGCTTGGGTTGAAAACAAATGCAGACTGACTAAACACATTTTTGTCTTTTTGCCAACCTTGAGAACAATGCAAACACTTTCAAGAATAAAACACTCTTACAAAAGAGCCTCTGAAATGAAATAAAATAATGTAAAGGCAATTGTTAATGTGATTCTCCTTGAATACATGTTCGGCGTGGTGGGGTGGATCGACGAAAGAATGGGAAAATGTAACCTTTTTTTTTTTTTGGGTAAAATCTGATTCAGCCAAAATTAAACTTCAAAAAAACCCATTTACATTCTGTTCCTATATTTATGATAACATACACTGGCGCTGTTTTAAAATATGGATTTCTTCTTTCTTCTTCCGCTATTCAGTGTCAAAGAAATAATTTGCAAAGATCACAGCATTTTCAGAAAAAAAATGTCTCTGACCAAGGCAAGACATAACTTACAGGGCACACACTGTCGTGGTTATCAAAGGAAAAGAAGTTGAGGTAAGGAGTTCTCGTTTTTTTGTACATCTGCGGTACTTCACCTACTAATGGCTATACCTCACAGTGCTCCCTATAACAGAGTCCTGCCCTTAGTATTCACACAACAAAAAAAACGACTCATGGCACGTTAGCAAATGAACAAACAAATTCAGAGTCAGAAGTACAAATCAAGACAAAAAAAGTTAAAGGACAAAGCACATATCTCTCTCTCTCTCTCTTAAAGACTGAAATGATGGAGCCCTCACTACGCACACGAGGGCAGGTAGGAGTTCATTTTGGTCACCAGATCCAAAGGCGTGTTCATACATGTACATATGTATGCGTGTAACAGGTTTCCCAGGCAACAAGGTTTAGCACGGTGAGGCACGGCCTCACAGGTCCTGTCCGGCAGTCCTAGTGCTTTATGTGTTTCTATCAAAATTAGCAGTTGTTTTGTTTTTTTTTTATTTAGTTCCATCACATATTCCCTTTTCTCTCTCTCTGATCTCAGGCTGACATTTCTGCACTGAACGCAGCACAGAGACTGAAGGGGGTGCTGTGGCTCCTCTTCGGGCCGAGCAGCTCCTGCCCCTTGCTGGATGGAGCCCCGGCCTCAGGCCCCCCATTCATGCCTCGGCCTGGCCTTTTTACAGAAGCCGGTCAGTCCTGTTCAGGGGCGTATCCATATAAAGCTGCAGAGCTGGAGTGAACGCATGGGAACCGAACAAAAAATGAAGCACAAAATTGCAAGGCCCTCAGATTCCCTTGCGGGTCACGCTGCAAAAGCGCCAACCAGCAGAACTTTGCGAACACATCATCCAACACAGCTCCCTGTTTGGACATGACCTCTGATGCTTCAAAGTCCAACGTAAAGACGGGTCGAAATGACCTCGGGTTGGTTCCGGGTACAGCGGGCCAAGAGCGGCAAGCTATGCAGTGAGCGCAGTGTTATTTTGCGAGTTTGACAGTTTTTCCGGTTGTGTTCTCATCCTCCGGTTGTATTCCGATGCCTCTCTTCTGCAGCTTTTCATTCCTCTTTGCCAGAAAAAAACCAAACAAACAAAAAAAAACAAACCAAAAAAACATCAACAAACCAATCCCCAGCTGACCTTGGAGGAGACGAGCCCTCAGCCGGGCAGACACACTTTCCCTGCGAACAACAGCCCCACTATTGTGAAAAAGATGGACAGCACGAAGAGCACATAAGATGAGCCCACCACGGTGTTGTTGGGCAGCTTATAGGGCTGTCCACCCACTTCATTTATGTAGAATCCAATCGGGAAGATGAGGGCCGCCATACAAAACAAGATCACTGCAGAGACAGAGAGAAAGAAACAGACGGTTAGAATCTAAGCACTGAAAACATTTCAAGTATTCAGACAGTCAATCAATCAAGCGCTGGCCCGACTCTAAGAACCGGCGGAGCATCTAGAGAGAATGTGGGTTTTAAATCATCAACCGGGCGACAGTGCTAACGCCAAACAAACTTCTGGAATGTCCGAGCTAGACCTTCAACACTTCTGACCTCTGAGTTTTAGACCCTTGAAGACAGGAGCTTGGGATAAGCTAATCTGCACCGGCCGTGAAAGCTTTTAGAGAGGACTGAGGATCAGGAGCTACACAAAGGAGCTTGAGTGGAGACTCAATTTAATCTTGACGCCCATTAGCGAGATAATAGCATCTTTCAGGAAGTCGCTAAGCTACAATTAAACATGCTGGTCTTGACGGAAGAATGGCAGATAGAGAGAGATAGAGAGGTGGGTTCAGAGAAAAAGAGAGCGATAGAGAGAGCGATAGAGAGAAAGGGGGGGTTCAAAGGAAAGAGAGAGAGAGAGAGAGAGAGAGAGAGAGAGACACAAGAGAAAGGGAGGGAGAGAGCGTCATAAGAGAGGGGGAGAAAGAGAGAAAGGGAAAGGGAGGGAGAGAAGGAGCGAGAGAAAGGGAGGGAGAGAGAGAGAGAGTCAAAGAGTTAGAGGACAGGGAGAGCGGGGGAGATAGTCATAGTAGGAGAGGGAGAGAGGAAGGGAGGGAGAGAAGGAGCGAGAGGAAGGGAGGGAGAGAGTCAGAGGACAGAGAGAGAGGGAAAGGGAGGAAGAACTTGGGGGGGAGGGGGGAGAGTCAGAAGAGAGGGAGAGAGAAAAAATTACCTAAAATAACCAAACCGTAATGAAAACAGTGCCCTCGGAAAGAGGGTGTTTCATAAGGCACTTCAGTCTCTTCAGACACCATGAGGGGGAGGAGGAAAGCACTGAAGGTCATGCTTTCACTAGAGTGTAAAAGAGCCACTTCCTGCAGCAGAGAACGCCTGCTGCAGTGCTGACCCAACTGCACAGGTAGCAGAAACTCAGCTCTACTGCTAAAGAGCACTTTCAAAACAGACACGCTCACGTCAGAGCATTTACAATCAGACGTCTACGCTGCACCCTAAACTGTACGGATATTACATAACCGCATTTTAAAAAATGAGGAACGTTTGGGGAAAGAATGTTAGACAACAGGCCAGGAAAAAAAGATTATTTTAAATTCTTCGCATAGCGTGTAGAACATCAGGGATGCCAAAAATCTTTTGTATATAAAATATAATCTGTTGACTAATATTTTATTATGGGACTAACTGAATCATCTGCCTTTTGTCCTTTCCTTCCATAATTTCTTTGACCAGTAGGGTTGCATACTATATAAAAAAAATACGGATTGCAGTTATAGTGCTACATATCACAATTGCAATGCCTTTCAATATATTGAGGGGTCCATATCATAACTTTTCTGGAATGAAAAGGATTCAACTACGTAAACAGCCTATTGTTAAAATATCCATTCACACCCACATCCGTACAGTGCATATATGGAAACTAAGCTGCAAAAAAGCCCATCATAGGTTTTGTGGTGTCACACTACAGCTACTTAATACCATCCATTCACTCATGTACTGTTTCAGCCTTGTGTTGCCGTTTGAATAAGCTGCAATGCAGGGCAGCCAATCAGAAAAAGCTAACTTATTTGTGTCTGTCAGTAAGCCCTATATACTGTGAAGCCCTCACAACCAATGATTTGTTGTTCCAATACAAAAAGAAACCAACAGATGCCACATCGCCTCCTACGCTTCCAGTAGTGAACTGCAATCTGTCAGAAAGACTATAACATAACATTACAGAGCATGCTTGTTAAACTGGGCTCTGTCTGGAGTGATGTGTGTTGACTAACAATATAAATATAATTTATGAAGGCTTTGCTAATTAGTGAATATGCTAAATGAAATGAGTCTGAATGCTGCTGTGCTGTGATATGTTGTGTGTTATTGGGCAATTTAGTTTTTGCGTAAACTGATAGAATATTTTAAAAACTGAGCTCGATAGTTAAATAACTCTGGGCGGATGTGAACTAACACATAAGCTATTTTTGATTTATTTATTTATTTTTTAAAGATGGGAGGCTGCATCTTTTAGATTTTCAGGTTGTTTCTGGGTCGTACTGCCGAGCCAAAAGGCAGAGCAGACGTTAGCAAATATTTAGGTTTGTCTGTGTTGACGTGCTGTATGTTTGCTTGACACAGGCCAGGATGGCGGCGGAGGCTGTGACACCTACAGGGCTGCCGTGAATGTGGCCTGTTCAGGCCAAGGTTAGGGCCAGGCACGGCAGGACGGTACAGTAGGGAACTGTGTTATATGCACAAGGCACTTCTTTCAGGTGAAGGTGGCCTGTGGCCAACAGCTGCCACAACTCAGCTACCTGTGGAAGCCCTCCCTTGAGACTGTGAAGTTCCTTAAGTCTCAAAATTACCATTTCAGAAGCCCTCCAACACGCCACCCTTCTTGTCTGCTTCACAGTGTGTCAGCGTTCTTTGAAATAATGCTAATAGGTTCACACTAAGATTGGCAGAGTAGCTTTTAATAGGTGACTATTTGACACGCAGAACAGGAGCATTCAGCTGTAATGAGGCTAGCAGGTTTGTATCACATGGAGAAACCTCAAGTGTTTGAGTCAAAATTAAGCACATTACATCAATAGTAAACAAAAACACAATGATTTTCCTTGAGGGGAAGAAAAGCCTCCAGATGGGCATGTTTGGTGTGACAAAGTTTGTACAGTGTGGATAAATTTGCTGACAGTAGACAGCTATGTACGGCTGGACTTGGTGTGAACTTTCTAATGAATTTTCCACTGGGGCTAGAACATGTTTAAGAACTCCTAGTCCTGAAGTGGAACACTCTCACCCACCCACCCCTCCCCGCTCTTTTTAAGCCCCCCCTCCAACTACCTCAGAAAAAACAAGCACAGAGAGCAAAACCGTTCATTTAAGGAAAGTGTTTTTACTGCGCTGAGCACAGCATTTACATGTATTTTTGTGCTGACCTTGGGAGAGCTTCATAAGACTGACTGGCTTCGTGCCTGCAAGCACAGCATTCAATCTCCCGCTACTGCAGGGGTCCTGCCAGGTTCCCTCGTATTCTCTTGTCATTGCAAGGACCGTAGCTTAGTCCTTCAAGTGGAATAACACCAATTTTCACCTTACAAATTCATCCTTACACAACAGGGAGGGGGCGGTACATTTCCTACCATGATACCAGTGAACAAAATCACCACCGCATCACAGAATTATTGAAATATATGTAGCACCAAGTAAAAAAGTAAGTAAATTAATTTCTGCCTAAATAACCAGCTGACATCCGTTTCCCTGCAAGATCTACAGGGGAAAATGAGCTTAACAATAGAAAATACTAGGGATGCTCCGATCATGGTGATCGGCCGATACCAATGCCGATTCTGATGCTTTAAGTTTATATAACTGATATGAAAGCTCTTTGATCAC
>JBBJLR010142584.1:0-16134 GCA_037577145.1 Brachypetersius gabonensis | reverse complement strand
TATAAGAGCAAAAACCTACAACCACTGTTTATTTTTTGCAAATAAATGTTTGTAATTAATCATTTTATTCTTTTTGGACGTCTACACGGGTAGTTGGGGGTCCCGGGTTGTCTTGGACACAGGATAGGGGGGCGGCTTCAAGGAAAAAAGGTTGGGAACCACTGCTCTAATGGACCTCTCATATAAAAATGGAATAATTTAGTCTGTAATATGCAGTACATAAATGCAGTTAATTTTTTGTGCATGTTTGATCCTACAAAAGAGAAAATACATAGGATGTACTGTTGTGTAGTTTGGGGAACAGAATAAATCAACGTTCTTCAAATCATTTCCACACTGTGATTACTTAACAAGTCTGTGTTTCTATTCATTCTTAGGTTATGCAGCAACTCATTTATTAAGTTCAAGGGTTGGCGATAGACTTCAGTTGTTATAAAGGTTTGATGTGATTGTTGGTGTAGAATTTAAGAACATGTTAGCCAAAAGGGAGGACAGATGATGCATGAGCTTCAACAGCTGTATGCCGTGTAAAGTACAGATAGATACAGGCAGATTACCAGATACCACATGGGCCTATCGGATCAAGCTTATCAGTTTCATCAACAGATAAACTGTGCACACTTGGTGTGTTGTGGTAAAGTCTCATTCCGAGACATAGAGGGTCAGTGCCCCCCTCAGCTTCGTGTTAGTCTTTTGGAGAAGGTATTAAACAGCTCAGTGGCCTGGTTAATGAAACTAAGCTCCAGTACACATTAGTAAACATGGTAACATATACAAGACAGGATCATTTACTTTTCATAGGGAGACATATGCCAGTAATTTTCCGGTAATAACTGTAATTCTTTCATTAGACGAATTGGCTTTAATGTCCAATGTTTGCGATGACATTTTTGACTGCACAGTGCATGTATTTATTCTGTTGAGACGAGAACGACTTGTTCTTCTCATTTACAGAAATATGGTTGGGTATCTAAAGAGGGGTAAATCAGGTGTGCTGCTCTTCCAGAGGGGATGACATTGCGATCATAGACTTTGCCTCAGGGCTTGAGACCTTCTTCAACCTGCTCCCTCTAACAGACTGTGACGTTAGAATTAAGAGCACAAAAAATGTCACTATTAACCATGGAGTCGTGCCTCACAGCATCAGTGATTAAGTAAAAAAAGCCAAGGTTACCACTGGGTTAGTGCACAAAGACTCCATTCTTTATGGCCATTGGCCTTTGTGTAAAATGATGTTACACTAATTTCCTGCTGCTAGATTACTCATTAGGCTCTTGGCATCTCTGAGAAGGACTGAAAGGGAGCTTGGGTTGGCACCCACCATGTTTGTCCTTGAGGCATTTCCTGGGCTATGCTCCACATGGCAAGTCTTTAGGAGAAAAAGGATTTCAGTGCTGATCTGAGACCAGCAGACAGATGCATCTCAAGCAGGATGACATAAGGAGTGGGATCATATACAACTGATTCTAGATTAACACTGAGGGGTCACATTCTTTTGGAATCACAAAGTCCCAAAGTTTGAAGGTTCATCCATGTTCAAAATTTACCACAATATATAATCATACATTCTCATTGTTGTGTGGGACATAAAAGTGCAGATATAACATTTTAAAATAAACTAACATATTCAAAATTGAATAAAAAATCAAGGCTAAAAGTCTTCAGGGCTGAAAGTCTACAACTTTAAATACACTTCTACTCTGGACAACTACAACTGCTTAAGCGACATGCCACCAGAGTGGCCAGTAGCTGATGGGTGTTAACTTTTGATATCCTTCTATGTAATTATTATGTTATACTTCTTTAACCGTTAATACTAACCTTTTAATTATTTTTAGAAGTTGCAGTTAAAGATTCTGTGGGTGCTGCAACAATATCCCCAATATTAAAACTCCAAATGATATTTCTAAAACAAGAGTGTCAACACTATATTATGCATATGTTCTTAATTACTATTATCCCCCCAGATAAATATGAAGATACAAAATTCTATCTATATTCTTTCAAATCAAGCCAGGCAGTATATCAATGTCTCAATCAGAAATCCTTGTCCTTTAGGTTGAGCAAAGCTTTAGTAAAAGACACAGAAGAAGACCAAGGAAGATGGCGTGTATACATCTATTTCCCCATTTTCGCCTGGTTCAGCATGCCTGCTGACAGCTGATTCCTCTGCACAATTCTCGGCCGAACATCTGGTCTTTGATGTTGTTGGGTGAGCACTGCTCCGCTGAGGGAAGAAGCAATCCCAGACAGTGCAGCTGGAATGGGCCTCTCCACTTTGATCTCCTCCATGCGTGAATGTTTGCAATTTTCCACTGTGGTCATTGCGTTGCTCTCAAACCCCGGCATTTATTTCTCACTGCGAGACCATTTACAGCGCTAAGTGTTGCTGCAGCTCAGCAGAGCAGGGGAAAGCGAAAGTGGTAGGCAGGGGAAAAATAGGGAATATATAGGTTTAACCTTTGATACCTCATTATAGAAGACAGAGAAGTGAGCAGGCCAAGGCAGACACTCGTGTAAACGTGTTGGAGGCCGCGGTATCAAAGAGTACATGCTCACCAGTCACTTACTGCCAGAAGAGACGGAATCTTTGATATGATGAGCCATTGGTCTCTAGTAAGCATTTAAGTGCATGTTATTCATTATACATTATATTTTACATCATAAATCGAGTCTCTGGGATGCAAAGTCCAAAGTCTTGATGAAGTCTCTGGAGTCATGTTTCAAATCTCTGGGTATAGATGCAAGTCGAGTCTACAGTATTTTAGTTAAGCGAAGCCTTGGGAGAACGATCTTTCATTTTTTTTGGCTAAACTTTCACTTTTCTTAGTTTCAAACCTTTGTTGAGTCACAAACACCCAATACCCTATATTTGATATCCATGCAATTGTTCTATACCAGTTACAGTTTTTGACCTAGGATGTTATAATCAATTGTCTGATTCAGGAACTATTTATGTTTCAAGCCTAGCTTGCGCTACTGAATTTAAACAATATTAACCAAAGTCCAGAACATGGGTGACCCCACATATAATGATATGTTTTGTCCTTGGTCATTCAAAGACCCAAATTCCCCACACTACATAAAATCTGCACTGAATGAAACACCACACTCTTTCAGATTATACTATTCAGACTCCCAAGCAGCAGTTCCAGTTCTTACAACCTATAGTTATTTCTGAAAAACTACATCACAGTTCTCATAAACATGCATGACTTTAGATTCAAACACATATGGTAGAAGACAGCAAGGCAATTGCAATGTTGATGATGGGTGCTTTTTTGCATATTTTACAGGAGACCTTACATACACATTTTATATTTACATAGTGTTTATCATCGTTTTCTGCACTCCATCTCGACTTACCATGCTCATAACTTCATAACTGGTCAGTACCCCCATCCCCCACCTCACTTCAGGACACTGTTGAACGTGGACTGGGAGATCAGACTGTAGATCAGAAGGGTATCTCATGGAATATTACCATTTAAGATCACCCTGATATCAGGAGACCTTTTGCAAATGACATAAGGGACACATCAGCCTCAAAACCCTCAAAAATCCTGTAATGTGGGCCAGACATTAGATTGTGTGTATATATGGGACATTTTCAGAGAACCTATCATGCATTAGAGTGTTACCTATGTCATAAGATTCAGCAATTGCATGTCAAGTCTCCCCAATTGGAATCTTCTCATCATGGCTCTGTGACTTTGCTACTGAACCATGGTCAAGGTTAATATGATTCGATTCATCTTGTTCCCATTGCCTCAATCTTTTCTTTGTTTTGAAAAAGAAACCATGTCTGTCTCTCTCTCTCTGTCACTTATAATCTTTTCTTCTTGAGACAACATGCATTCTGTACAAGCATTATTACAGAGAACCTCTTTTCCAACTGGGACCTTTGAGACCATGATTTCAGGTGTAAGCCTATGCTCAGCTGTTGTGTTCGTTATAAATGAAAGAAAATCTCACTTCAGACATCTAGGCCATTAAAATGTCCCCTCTGTCAAAGAGAGATATTCAAAACTTGCAAGCAAAGTGAAGCGAAGCATAAAATGGGCTAGAGGAAGACATAAAATGCAGGCTTACACAGGAAATGTGATATGTAGTACATGGAGTTCCACTTTTTAACAAATGAAAGCACATTACAGTGTAGACCTCTCAGTCCTGTTTTCATCAAATTGGACCTTGTGTATTCACTGTGTGCAGACCTCTCTCATTGGGAGCATATGGCCAGCCCTCACTCTGAGATCTGTGATGGGGCCTTGCTTACTGCCACATGTAGCAGCTGGGCCCCCTCGCTAAGTGTGTGATGGGCTCCTCTTGTGAGATGTGCCGGTCTTGCCTGTTGGCAAACCCTTTTGTGGTTATATTTGTAAGCTCCACTCGTCAGGTGTGTCTATGGTTGGCCCTTGGTCCTGAGATGGTCTCACCAGTGAGGACATTGCATATATCCTCGAGTCTGTGTAAGATTTTACTGTGTTTGTTTGAGGATCTAGGCCCATTTGAAATGTAGGGCCTATGCCCATCTGATCCTCGTGTGTGTTACTAAAAGTATTGTAGCCTTTCTGAACCCTGTATGTTAATATGCGGACCTTTGCCCATCTGATCCCTGCCTGAAACCTGTGTGTATTTCTGTAAACAGTCATTTGCTCCATATCTGTTTTTGCTGCCTGTTTCCTTGTGTTTCATAATAAAACCAGATTCCTGCTGCATAGGCAACTCCTTTAGTGCACAACCCTATGTGACAGTCTTTATTTCTTAGATTTCAGCATTTAGTTTTAGTAAAATTTAACTTAAATCAACAAAACATATAATTTGACTGAGCTTGTTCAAACGTGCAAATGACTGTATTGATATATATATAATATCTCTTTAATAGAAATACGCATGCTGCATGCTAAGGGTTCTCTTTATAATGTATCTTTATTATTTGGCCAGTGGCATTTCAGACAGTTAGGTAAGACACGTGACCCAGTACAATTAGGGTTATCCAAACAAGTAACCTAACATAGACATTTAAATTAATTTTAGGTGCTAGTTGATGAAGTGGCATGCTTTAAGAGAATCAGTTTATCACATACACCGGAATGAGTAATATCCATCAATTAAATCTGTCGTACTAGGGCTAATTTCCTAAAGTCCATTCAGTTGTTCTGGTGGTTTCTAGAGATTTTAGATTTTCTAACATCCCACAGCTGACCAGTATTAAGGCTCAACTGTACACCTCTAATTGCTCTAAACAGAGACCATTAAGAACACCATTAAGATTTCTAGCAGATCTACCCGGCCCTGTCTTTTTGCTTCAGTTCGAACAGGAGCATCTATTCCACCAAGCAGGTTAACAGTCTTTTGTCAGGTCGCTGACAGCCTGTTGCGCTTTGGTAATTTCCTCCATGCTGATTCTTTCTAAAATAGGATGGGTTTGGGTCAAGGACAATGTGTGGGTGGGAGACAAAGTGAACCATTTTTCACCTCGGGGGGTGCGTGAGGTTCGAAATGGACCACCAATTATCTTTAAGGGGAGGTGAAGAACAGCTGTGGGTAAGTTCAGTGGCTGAGCCATTTTTTCAGTCAGAAAAAAAAAATCTATATCTATTTTGGTTTTAATAAATAACATGTTTGATCAAGACAAAATAGTTTTTTGTACAAATACCATCTACTGTTTATGAACCTGAATTTCAGGAAAAAAACAGGATGAGTTTGAGGTGGGGCTAATATTAACAGAAAGAGGGTTTCATTATTACAGTTATAAAAAAAACAGCAAATCAGTTTAAATGCATGTAAAGTCATGTAAATTCATGTTGTTAAAATGCAGCTATAGTGCATTACAGTAATCCTCCACTTGTAAGCAAATCAGCAGCCGCGATTTCAGTCTCACGTAGATTTTTTCTGAGAACCAAACTAATAATTTTTTGCAGAACCTCCCGCACATGTGCGGAAAAGGCAGATCTTTTTTTGTGCTTTTGTGAAGTCCGAGCCTCGTCTGCCACGCCCCTTCGTCCTCATGCTGGGTTGGTTAGCACCATGCCCTAAAATAAACCCTGCACGAGGACGAGGGGGCACAGCATGACTGGCTCCCAAGAGCCTTTGCGGCACAGGTGTGGTCAGTTGGCCCAGTTATATGTGTTCTTGTGAGTGTTAGAGGGGGAGTAGATGATTGTCACATTAGTGAACTAATGTATGTTTATGTGTGTATTTTGTGCGGTTGAGCCCGTCTCGCCAGTCACCCTTCTCCAGAGTGTTAGCTGCTTAGTAAAGTGACGGAAATTTTAGGTTGGAGTTGGAGCAGTACTTTCTGTGTTGCACAAGTCTGTTCAAAGCTATCAAAGCCGAGAATAAATGACAATTTGTCTGAAGAACGGTGCATTTTTGCCTTCTCTCTCTCACGCTTGCCCCATTACTTACATTGTAGCACTGCTGGGGTTCAGCATAAACTGTACAGTACGGATGTGTATTTATCTTTACATTTTCTTCAAGGCTAAAGAGTTTAAATGAAATTAAAGTGTTTTGGGAGCATGTTTGAGGGCATATTTAGGGTTTACACTATGAAAATAGTGGCATTTGTTTTACCACAACACAACAACACGTTTTATCACTGTATGCGGATGCTCTTGGAACATAACCCCCATGAAAACCTTCTCTCAAATCAGAAAATGCAACAACAACAACAAAAAAATTAAATCAGCATCAGCCATTACCTGAACACTCCAGGGTACATCCTCATACAACAATATTTCATGCTAATGAGACATAGGATAAGCAAGGCACTGGCAAGCAAGGGTTCATTTTGCTGATGTGTCTGATTTTGGAGCCTCGATTTAGTTTTTTTTAGTTTATTCATTTGTTAATGTGATTTGCACTTTAGGATCGTGGTACAGTCCAGATACTTGTCACTGGGTGAAAACAAGGTAAAAATAAAAACAGAATAACATATCTGGAGAGTGCAAGGCACATTTCATTTGAATCTTTTTAACTATATTAAAAATGTTACTTTATATGCCCCTCTAGGAAATGCCTCATTCTCTGCTGTGAGAGTAAAGGTACTCAGTATCAAAGTCTGCTTACATGACCATTAAACTACTTTACCATACTATTTTTGCCTATAATGCTGCTCAACCCCCCTCCTCTGCTCCCAAAAAGTAGTCACTGAATAAATTGTGCACCAGGGGTGCAGGACGCTTTCAGCGTGCTCTGCGATGTCTTGTAGATAGATGGGTCCATTTAAAAGACCTCTTAAGAGTGCTGGGAATGAATGGGCTCTGATGAGAGGAGGTCCAAGATAGATGGCTGTACTAGGAATGTAGCTCTGATCACTGCCGAGCCGATGACTGTAACACCCAAAGTCGGGTTTACCTGAGTGATTTATGCACCAAACAACTTTAAGCCTCCATAAATGTGGCATAAATGCATATCTGGGGCAAATATGCATCTGAGGATATTACATGATATCCGAGTATTCATTCCATGGTGAGTGTGCAGAGGCTCCGGCAGCTCGTACATTTTTCATATGGAACAACATTTTCTTTCAGGGAATTCTCATCTCCTCTCCGCCTTATTTCACTTACCTTCTCACTGTCCATTAACACTCATTCATTATTATGTACACCAACGTTCAAACATTCATAGTCACTACCTAGATGACTAATTGCCTTTATTTTATTCAGTAACTTCAATAAAGTGTGTACTTAAACTAGAGTGAAGAACTTTCAGATGTTTTATTCAATATTTCAATATTTTAATAAATGATAAATAGTTCACTGTTATTATTTATTTACAGCCATTTCTTTATAAGTCACTTGCATGGAATTTGGTCCATACACCCTTTAAGTGTAGGGTTCTTCAAATGCTGGACATGTCAAGAAATTTGTATTTGAATTTCAAAGGTTCTTTGCCTGGATAAATGGTTCTTCTCTACGAATGAAGATTCAAGGCTCATGGCGTTTTTGTCATATCAACAATGAAATTCTTACTTGATTCTCCACACAGACTACAGACAACTACCAACAGACACAATTAACATTACAATATGATACCTACAAGTGATAACTACATGAGCTATTAAGTGCTATGTCACGGAGCAAGGCAGCAATGTAACTGTCACACGCACCTGATCACGTGACGTCACGAGGCACGGAGATGACTCGCGTCAGGTATATAAACAGGAAGTAAGTGACAGTCTTCACACTGACATTGAAGTTGCTGTCTTCATGCCCAAGTGTCCCTGCAACTCATCTCCGACTCATACTCTGACTCCTCGGAGTCTATTTATATACCTATCTGTGTGTATGTTCAGAGCACGAGTTCATCCTGGTGTGAACTCTAACTCCCTTAGGAGCGTTCTGAGAATAACCGCGTGGCTTACCGGCTTCTCTGTGGCTCTCACATCTAAGCTCTTCCACCACGCTACACACTGGGCACAGTTCACATCTCATTCTGACCCTCACCGTGACAGTAATATGCCACAGTGGGTAAAGTTTGGGGATTGCTATACATGCTATACATTAGTACGAAACAAAGTGACAGGGCGGATTCTAGAGAGATCAAACACATGCAAATGTGACAGTGTATAATATAGCAGTAATATTGCACATTCCTAAGGCTGTGCATTTAGTAAACCTCCTAAAAGCTGATTGCACCTCACAGAGCTTTCTTGTCCTGAGGGTCCAGCTACTGTACCAGGATGTAGCACATGCTGTGACCTGTAGAGGACTGTGGGGGATGCCTGAGGAAGTGAAGGCAATGGTGGGTCTTTTTAATTGTAACGACCATGTGTTCTGTCCACTTGAGTTTAAATCTGAGGATTACTCCAAGGAACATGAAGCCGCTGACTCTCACTACAGCATCTCATCTGAAGGAGATGGGTGAACGAACTGCATCCTTTTTCCACTCCATTCAGGATCCTCACCTCCTCTGTGTAGGCTGTCTCATTGTTGGTAATCAGGCCCACAATGGTGGCGTCATCAACAAACTTTATGAATGGAGCTGTATCAGACCACACAGTCCTGCATAAACAGGGAGTATCGCAGAACACTGAACACTGGGCCCAGAACACTGCCCTGCAATTCAGGGTGGGAAAAGTGTTTCTGCCAATCTGCTCGTGTTGGGTTCTATTGGTGCGGAAATCCAGCTGCACAGGGTAGTAGTCCCAGACCTAGCAGCTATTGGATAGTATAATGATGTTAAGAGCCAAGATGCAATCCACAAATAACAGCCTGGTGTAGCAGTTTTAATTGTCAAGCTGGGCCATGGTGGAGTGCAGTGTATGTGATAAGCCATTCTCAGTGGATCAAAAGTGTGCACAGAACATGTTCAGTTCATTAGAAAGAGGTGCAACAGCAGCTGTGAATGCGGTCTGTAGTCCATCAAAGGTTGAATTCACTGCCATATCTGAGGCGCATCACATGGGTGGTTAAACTGCGAAATGTAGTTTTACTGGAAATCTTACTTGCATTCCTTGTTTGTATGCTTGTATGGTCTAAACATCCAGATTAAGCAGCACGGCGACATGAGTTGACAGGCCAAGGATAAATGTGCATAAGTTTAATTACTGCACAGGTGGCAGTTAGCAGAATTGAGAAAAGTACAAGGGATGACAGAAACACATACAATAAATATAGCACTGTCTCAGTGATGTGAATGCTGTGTAAATCTGAGCCCTTACACTAGTAGACAATGCAGCGCCAACAATACAGTGCAGTACAGTGAAGTTGGAAAGAGATGTAAACCACATGTTTAATATTGCTCAAGAGAAAAGTGTGAAAGGGATGTAAAACTTTCAGAATGAATAATACTGTACCGTCCATATATAAGAGACAGCAGCAACGGTAGCTTATTAAATCGAGTAACAAGGTCTAAATGTGCCCATAATGGCAGTAAACAGAGGTAATGTGCAGGTGCTATTGAAAGTCCGTGGTACAATATGAGAGGTATTTAAAGTATAGCTGGGCTGATTAATATCACCTGACATAAATGAATGGTGCCTCAGGGTTTGCATGGACAGTTCGCACAAAGCGCAGTGTGTGTCCCTGTGCGGAGGGATGTTAAAGTTATGAACACAATGGAGAACTCTCTGGACAGGTAGAATGGTCTGCACCTGATCAATAAATACTCAAGATTTTATCAGCGTGGTAAAAAACCCTCTAGCTGGACCTCATGGTCAGGCTTGCTTGAACGTGGTCAGCAATGGTTGGGCAAAGCTACAAAGGTAGCAACACTTACTGTTGCATCTTGCCAAACTGTTTTGCCTACTTTTATTTTACTGTTAGCATTCTTGTTTAGTTTTTTGTTTTTGTTTTATGGGTGACTTCTATTTTGAAATCTTGAGCACCACCAGCCGTGAATTTGTTTCTTATGTGTTTCAGCTGGCTGTAGGGGCTCAGAGAAATAACGATTGTGTTGTGATTAGTTTATGGGGGTTTGGTTTCATGTATTCCTTTGTGGTGGACCTGAGGATCGATCCACCATCCTTACTCTAGTTGAGTGTTTTCCATTCTCCTTTTGTTTTAAAGCTTGTTCTGGCCATCTTGCCTTTTGTTTTGAGTTTTTTGTGTATAGTGTATTTTTTAAATACTAAATATTAACTTCAGGGTCCAGGTTCTGGGTTTTTCATGAGTTTCATATATAGGCGTAAATGGGCAGAGCTAAGTTAAATAAAGGAATTTGTTGATTTCCATTACATAATGAATTCCAATATTTGGAAAGTTCCTCAGTCACTATAGAATTGTCTTCATCTCTGTTATTTATCGCTATTTACAGCTTCCTATGAATTAGAATCAGAATCAAAAACTTTATTGATCATGGAGGAAATTGCTAATGCTACTACTCTACAATCATACAGAGGCACATATACAATTATGATACAAACACTATGTAAATAAAATAGTTAAAAATTATGGTTGTAGAGTAGCAACACCACATCAAACCTGGACTTTCTGATCACAGAGCAAATGCCTTAACTACTAGGCCACCAGCTGCCCCTCTCCAGTTGCACCCCTCTCCACTAAACACATTTAAAACAGAGATACTCCTGAGCCAAAAAGCCTGGAACGTAACAAACATCATCACTCATAAGCTGAATGCCCTTTGATTAGATCAACCTTTTACCTCTGAAGACACTTTGCATGGATACAGTGGATGTAATCAGAGTGGACTTCTACCGAAAATAGCTTTCTAAAACGCGCTCAGCTGAGGACAGTGCCATCGATTAGACGCCACAGGACACAGATAGGAAAATGATATAAGAAAAAAGAAAGCAAAGGAGATAAATTATTGTAAAACGCAAAGGATCAGTGAGGACTATTCGGCACATCAATTTTCATCTGATCAGTCAGAAGCTGTCAAAACGTCTTCACAGTTTCAAAGCAATTACAAAACTTTTTTTTCCAAACGTTTTGACCAGTGACATTTAAAAAATCTTTGGGTTTGTCTCTGTTATTTGTGCTGTTGCTGTTGATGCCTGTGGTTGCTATGGCTGTGTGTAGCCCTCTGCTATATGTTCTAAGTTCACAGGATGACAGTGAATTTGCCGTTCTGGATTTCAGGTCTGAGTTCCAGGTAGCCTACACTGGTTCTCCATTTGTTTGCTCTCGGAACGGATCAGCCATTTGGCGTTTGGTTTCACCGCACCTGAGCACTACAGGCTTGCAACAGGGTTTTGGGTATTATTTTAGTTTATTTTGCTCGCACAGGACTTCCACTAAGGAGTCCACTGATGTTTTGAATTTGTTTTATTGTAAAAATGACGCTACTGTTTTATTTGACCTATTTGGTGTACATTCCAATTTATTAAATGATGTAATTGGTTCATTAGAGCATATGCTAAAACCCTGCATAGATAGCTATGTATATTAAACTATCACTAATTTATAGGAACTCAGGGCACCCCATAGGGAGATTAAAAGTTAATTATACGTGGTATGCCCACGACACGGGCACGGGGGCGCTACATCTGTATATACATACAACCTTCAGTGAGAGATGTGTAGACCTTGAAATGGATCTCAAGTCTCCAACTCTTTTGAAGAAATCCATCCATCCGTGACTGTCTTGTCTGTTGCCATGTCTCTCGTCTTGTTGTGGTCTTGTGTTTACATTCCCCTCTACATGCCAACGTTAACATCCTTTTTATGAAGGAACTATAATAATTGGTTAAACCTAGGAATGCGTGTCATGAGCATATTATAAATAACAGTGTTTCAGAAAAAAGCATATTGCTGATAATACAATTTTTAATTGACATGTGTATGTGTGTTAAACCTTTTAAAGATATAAAGAACCATCACATAATGTCAGTTTAAGGATTCTCTTCATAACCTCTACATTATGTGGAGCTTTGTTAAACTTTAAAAAGATTTTTACACGCACAACCCATTTACAAAGATGCTAATTGTAAGAACCATCCACTGAAATTCTTTAGGGATGAAAAAATGGTTTGTCTATATCAGCAGATGGAGCTACATGCGGTTCTTCCAACCTTATGTTGCGGTTCCCTGTGGCTTTTAAAAAATAAATATTAATTTAACACTAGAATGCCAGCTAACTGGTTATACTTATAACGCTGCAAGCATCAATTGACCCAGGGCACAGTTTCGGACAAGACGCTTCCTGATACGACGCTGCTGCAGTATGTTCAGGTGTTTTGTCCTGAAGTGTCCAGTGGACTTTGGAACCAGAGCCCGTCGTACAGCGCCAGTCAGAATCAGAATCCCGTTTATTGGCCGACTATGTGAGAGATACATACATGGAATTTGATTCCGATCGAGGGTGTCTCTCAAGCACAACAGTACAAAACAGCAACAATATGTAAAATTACGTATGTACATGTACCTACGCCACACCTATATATCTCTTACAGAGCATACTTGCTGCTCCAATAAGCCAATAGACACGATTCGGATTCTGATTAAATTACATCAGTTGATGCCGTCAGCCGTTCTAGGTGTTAAGTGTATTTTATTTTTATTCATTGTTTGTTGTTCGAATTATGAAGATAATTGTTGTGACGTCCACAGAGTGGCCGCTAGAGGCCGCAATCAGGGTTTTCATTTTCTGGGACTCTTATTTTGAATTGAGTGTATGTTTGTGTCTGTGGTCCGTGTAAGGTGTCCTATGTTTTCATTTAAGTGATTGGGCATTATGATTGGTTCTTGTTTGAGTGGGTTTTGTATTTAAGTTCTATGAATTCGTGTTTCAAGTGCTGGTCAACTCTCACGGATACCCCGTGTGTTTCCTGCATGTGGTCCCCTCCTGATGTGTCTGCTGTTAGTTGTACTTTTGTTAGCCCCCTGTGGCTTTTTGTTTTGTTATGTAGAGTCTGTGTTTTTGTAATAAAAATCCATCAATGGAAACTGCACCCTTGCGCCTTGCCTCACTCCCCGAGCACCCGTTGTGAGAATCTTGTAACGTTAAAATATGTGTTAAATTGAATAGATTAAATAGAGGTCTAAATGTTCAAAATGTTTTCTAAAAAAAAATAACATTTCACAAGCAACACACTAGCCTAGTTTTTATACATAGCATTAAAAACAATACATGCAGTGTTATCCACATTTTAGATGTCAAAAGGTATTTCCAGCTCCCAGTGTTTTCTCATTTGTGGAAACCGGATCCAAATGGCTCTTTGAGTGTTAAAGGTTGCCAAACCCTGGTCTGTATAGGCGTCATTCCGTGGAATCGGTACATTTTACGTCCCAGAGCAATATTCTGTCATAAAATCACTATAATACCAGATCCATGCATAATTTAAAAACATAACATTAGTATGTCTTCTATCATCAATACTACCTCAAAATTAAGTAAATTAAATATTATTGTCCATGGTTGAATTTGCATTTATGCTGATAAGGCAGAGAGTTCGGCCTGTCCTTCACTATGACGGAATTAAGTTTTATTTCAGCAGGACTTCTTTATAGTAAATTGGAAAAATGATAACATTTTCACATTTATATATTGTTCTTAAAGTATTCTTGTTAAGGAATGTTTTAGCATGAACATGTCATCTCCAAAAAAATTAAACAATTTTATCAGCTTCCCCTGATTTCAAGCCAACCCTGTTACTGACCCTGTAAAATAATGACAAATTCCAGCAGTGACATAATTTACAGGAAGAGGAATTAAAAAGTGTTTAAAAAGGATTTAAAAGTAAGTTTCTCTCTTCTATAATTTAGAATTTTGTTGTTTAATGAGATTGTTGGGGGTGAGGACATCATACTGCATCATTCCTGTTACCAATTTTGAACATATTAATTAAAAGAATATATTGGTATTTCGACTAGTAATATCATTTCAAACTGTATGACATCTGCTCTTGTGGCCTTGAACATTAACTAACTAGAGGCACATTAGCTTGAAATCTTCAGCCCTGTTACTGTCAGTCCTGTTACTTTTCTATGATGACATATGATGTCATCATAGAAAATGTCATCATATGTCACTAGGCTACCAGCTGTGGGGCAGCTGGTAGCCTAGTGGTTAGACCGTTAGCCCTGCCATCAGGAACTTGTGGGTTTGATTCCTAAGACTGCTAGGCATCTCTTAGCAGTGAAGCTGTTAAGTGTGCAAAAATGAAAGTGATACAATGACTGAGGTAGACAGCAATAAAATAATGGCAAAAAAGCATGTAGCAGCAGTCTATAAATACATGTAGGGTATTGACGGTGCCAGTTGGTGTTGAATGTTGAACTGTAGTCTATGAACAGTATTGTCATGTAAGTGTAATTTTAGTCCAGATGGAGGAGGGTCAGCTGAAGAGTGGTGGTGTTGACATACTCTGCTGAACAGCTGGGATGATGTTCAAACTGCAGGGGGTCCAGTGAGGGGGCAGATGCGATTTTATGTGCCTCATGATGAGCATCTTGAAAAACTTTATAATGATTGGTGTGACATCCAAGAAGCACGTTGGAACAACAGTGGTGTTTGCAGAGATACCGAAGAGGACGTCTGGGAGGTTGGAGTGTCTGGTAATAGTCTTGGAGGCAATAATGGCATTGATTTACTTGCCGATATGGCCAGTCACTAACAGCATGTACTCCTCCAGGTAGATAGATGTGCCATAGATAGCAGCTTCCCAAACATGTCCCAGTAACTAGAGACCAGCACAGCATTCATACACCAGTCAGTATTGATGTAAACTCAACAAAGGCCCCCTCTGCAAGTTTTTCCCAGCAGAGCGGGACTTCTGTCTGTGTGAAATGCTAATTGGCTGTCTAGCTGAGTAGCCAGAGCACTGTCACTGGGCCCTGTCTCCACAAAAACAAAGACACATACAGGAACGTACAGCCACTCCTGCGCTGCCCTACAAAGGCAAAAGACCTTAACTTCCCAGAGTGTGAAACTGAGAAAAATGACTTTAAAGTTTTTTTGTTGTCCAGCCAACTGTATGATCGGTAGGACACTGAAAATTTGCCAGGTAGTTATTCATAATGAATACATTTATTTACATTAAAAAAAATTAAGCTCAAACTTGATTTTTGACCCTTATTCGGAAGTTACTGTATTCTGCTTTTGCATTTTCTGCAAAACAATAATGGGTCATACAAAGGCAAAACACCTTAACTTATAATTTATTGAGCGTTTGGACTTTTATCACTTTTTACAAACATTTCTATGATAACAATTACAGCCTTAAAATAACATTTAGTGAGTTATGTCTAGTACGGCTTAATATTACATGAATAGAATATTACAATAAAATGAGAATTATAAGGCTACAACAGTACTGGATGTCACGCACACCAGAATCACATGCAGTCAAAGGGCACCGGAAATGACTGCACGTCAGGTATAAAAGTAGGAAGCGGGTGTATGTTCCTCGCACAGACATTGAAGTGACATGCTTCGGTCTTTACATGTCCCTACTCTATTCAACTCCAGTACTGTGATTAACCTCAGCTCCCCGGAGCTCCCCTCATCTATCCCTGTGTGTGCGAGTGAGAACGCGGACCCGTTTGGTGCAGGTCTCAAGTCCTTACAGAGCGTTCTCAGATCAAACAGCGTAGTTCACCCGCTCCCTTGTGCTATCCGCGTTGGGGCTCTTCCGCCATGCAACAAGGTTGTGTCTCTGGTGTGTCTCGGTCTTACATTCCTGTGCCTTGTGACACTGGATCATTTTAAAACCTTAAGTTGTACTTA
>JBBJLR010142572.1:0-16136 GCA_037577145.1 Brachypetersius gabonensis | reverse complement strand
CGATTCCATTTTTTAATTAATCGCATTGTTGTACATAACAGTAGATAATAAATTCAAAAGTAGTGTATTGCACGCTATTATTTTTATAGTACTGCTGGATGAACAAAAGTACACTAACATTTGGTTTGCAAACACTTTAAACAAATAAAGAGCTTTTTAACAACAATGTTCCATTTAACACAGCTGCAGTTCAAAGATTTCTGTAAATCTCAGCTTAAACCTTAATGTAATACAATCAAATATAAAACCAAAGCTATTTGCCTCTGCAGGACATTCACATTTTATCTAGTTTATTATAGACAAACAAGTTACCAGGTCCAGAGCATTATAGCACCTGTACAGGTGGACCAACTCCATATGAAAATCTATGTATCTGAATGCAGTGTCATTAAAGTCTCAGTTTGTGTAATGGTCAGGTCTCCCATCACTTTTGTCATAATAGTGCATGTTGACTTTTGGGCATTTGTATTGTCCATCATAAGAATTTACAAGTTTTTAGACATACATTTCTTCTACAATCAGGAATGTCATGGGGAATCTGTCCTCTCTTTGCTGCTGTACTCTTCTGGGAAGACTTTACACTATGGATGGAACATTGCTGTGAGGATTTGATTGTGTTCAGCCACAACAGTAGGTACTGATGTTGGAAGTTCGGGAACATGGGGGGCAGAACCATTACAGCAGCTGCAAATATAATATGGACAAAAGGAATGGGACGCCTAACCCCTGCGAGCTGCGTGCTACACGCACCCACAAGCCCATAACAGCAACGAACTTTAAAAGTATATAATCAGATTATGCAATGACTACAATCATCAAAAGTGACAGCCCTAGTCTAACCACAGACAAGGTTACAGCAGTTCTCAGTCTCCGAGCAAATGCAGACATCAGAAGGGTGAGGCAACACAGTGTGCTTTCTCAGTGCCAGCCTGTGCTAGCAACATTACCATCAAGTATTATACCACGTGCTCTGTTGTCTCTGACGCCTGGCACAGCCAAGAGAGGACCCCCGCCATGCTCAGTAGGTAGACCAAGAAGAGCAAAGATAATGAAACACAGAGACTTCAAAGGGGCAAAGAGCAGTGCACTGTCCCAATATATATTTACTTTTTTATTTGGAATTTTATCTCATTTTCTCACCAAACTAGTCATGGTAAATTCCAGCCGGTAGTCAAGTCCCTCTCCATCAACCTAGTAGGTAGGATCCTAGTAGGTAGGATACTTATACCTCTGGACCAAGAGGTCATGGGTTGGAATCCTACCTTCAGCACCACCTGAGCAAGACCCTTAACCCCAAGCTGCTCCAGGGAGACTGCCCCCTGTAGTTAGGCAATGGCAGTTGCTCTGGGTAAAAGTGTCTGCCAAATGCCATAAATGTAAATGTATAAGAAACCTTGAAGATGCTTCCTTCAAGCCCCCAACAGTTACTCAACACACTTGGAGGAGAAATCTAGCCACCACACATCCTGCCCACCCAGCTAGGCTTATCATGCTATTAGACTTTTGGTTATAGCATCACCAGGGATCAGACTATGCTTAATATCCAATGGAATAATCTGGCAAAACAATTTGTACTGGAGCTATGAGACGAATGTGGCTAACAAACACTGAAAGCTTTCACCCTAATGAAAACTGTTCCAAAACCATCACGCTCTTACCTTAAACGGTGGGTTAAGTAACCCCAAACAGACTTGCTTACAGGTCACATGCATTAAATGTTAGCGGATAAATAATAACCATATTGATATGCATGATTAATAATTGTATTGCCTTGCATGACCATCACACAAGTCAAACTTCACACATGGGGTGATAAGCTGTCTTGTTTACAAGCTACCCAAATGTAGACATATCAAACGACTGCTAACAGTGTAAGCTCAAGCACAAAGAAACTAACATCATTTATAACATCATTTAGAAGCTTAATAAATGTATTTTTAGCTGTCAGAAATGCTTGTTTCTCAGCTAGTGATACACGGCAATCGACATTCTTGGCAAAACTGGAATTCAGGTTTAGGAAACTGTGTTTGTTTTCTTTGAATGGAATAGAAGCTATAACAGCGTTGTATGGTGCATGAAATCAAGGAAAACAGTGACAACATGAGTCTACGACTTTAATCTTGCAGTCTGCTTAAGTAGCTGTGATGTGATAATTATAATAAACCTCTTGCTTATGTGAACTCTATATGATGTGCTGTAATCAATACAACCAAACCAGAGTAGCCTGCATAGCTAAAAACAGCAGCGGCAGCCATCTAGTATCTAGTAGCCTGAAAACTATGTAAAGTTTATTTTCTCCCAGACTGTACCCTTAAGATGAGTCAGGGAGAATTAAACATTGAAGCCATTTCTGGAATGGAAAAGACATCCACACTGTGTCTTCAGAGCCAAACAGAGGTTTTAGAATGAGAACAACAACTGTGTGTTATCATGTATGTATACACACACGCACATACACACACACACACACACACACAGACATATATTATATATGTCGATGAAATCAAGTTTCAGATTCGAGAGCATTAAGAAGGCAAAGCTAACTGATCAGAGTCCAAGAACAAAAAAAGACTAAAAGCTGGGCCTGAAGGCAAAGGCAGGCCAGGGGAATTGGACTACAAAGCTCTGAGTGAGAAAACGCATTCTGAGGTGAAGAGCTACTGTAGAGCACCAGGGCGCAGGTGCTGCTGGCCCACATGGCCGCGAGCCGGAGTGTTTCAGGGCCAGCACTAATGCCTGATAATCCGCCAGCGCCAACCTGCCACTGGCTCACACTAGACTACAGAGGACACTGTCACAAACCCTTCAGCATGCACACACACCTTCCATTCACATGTCAGGCGCACAAGGCCTGTGATTGGTGAACGTTCTGTCTCCTGATGCTTCTAGCTATTCTTATCTCTCAAATACAACAGTTTAGTTTAATAAACATCAAAAAGAACTCAGCAAAATAAAGCGAACTCCAAACATAAAACTGGGATTAGCACAGCTGTAGTGTACAGAATATTAAACAAGAAGGTCTCTGGCCATCAGTTTCATTTCTTTAGTGCATTATACAGGGATGTGAACCTGTAACCTGCTTGTACCATTGATGTAATTAATTTTTTGCATAGTATTGCCTTTGCTGCTGTGCTGACATGGCTCTTAAAATAGAGAATATGGACAAAACTATTGGGACACACCTGTTTTTCAGGGTTTGAGGGCTAGAGCTCTCACTTCCAGTGAAGTGCAATCTTAATGTTTCAGCCTACCAAGACATTTAGGACAATTTGTGTCTACAAAATTTTGTAGACACAGTTTGGAGGCCCTTTTCTATTCCAGCATGACTGTGCCCCAAAGCACAAAGCAAGCTCCATAAAGACATGGTTGGATAAGTTCAGTGTAGAAGAACTTGACTGGTCCACACAGAGTCCTGATCTCAACCCCATCCAACACCTTAGGGATGAACTTTCCAGACCAGACTTTCTCGTCCAACATCATACATGCTCTACAGAACGAGGCACAAATTCCCAAAGAAACTCTCCAAAATCCTGTGAAAAAACTTCCAAGAAGACTAGAAGCTCAAAGGGAAGAACAACTCCATATTAAAGTTTACGTATTTGAACACAATGTCATTAAAGTCCCTGTGGGTGTAATTGTTGGCCATCGCAATACTTTTACCCATATCGCATATGGTTCAACCAGTCGTATTTTTGGATTGTACCTATCCGTATTTTAAGCGGCTCCAAACTAACTTACTGAAAGTCCTTCAAGTTTAGCTTTTGTAGATGCTGTTTTTCTCCTTCAGAAATGCATTATGGTACACTTTTAGAACGTACACAGTTCTAGGAAATGACTTATCTTATGTCTATCTAAGCAGTTAGTCCGTTAGCAGGGGACTGATACTGCCATCCTTTGCCAGGAAAACATGTGGTCAGGGGCATATTTCACATGTCTCTGAATGGTATCTGTAAACAACATGAGCTCTCGTGACGTCAACAAAGCTGTTTTACACGTGTGATGATAAGCCAGTCTTTGTGTGTTTGTGCATGCAGCACACTCATGATATGCTACAGCCCTGGCCTTTATTCACAGTGAACAGTGCTGCACATTGGGACCACGGCCCCAGGGCCAAGGGCTGTAACAACACAGAAACAATAGAAAGAAATGATCTAGTCACAGAAGCGCTGACTTACATGCAACATCTGATGCTTTCTCTGAATGCATGTAGTCAGAAAGGTTTGTAAGTAAATAAAGGCACCACTCTACAGAAATACAAAGATCAAGTGCTGTCCTAGTCTTCTAAATCTCCACGTCATCCGTACACGTGTACTGAATTGCTTCCATCAATAAAGTGAGTCTGAAGGTTAACCAGTTTGTAATAAATAAAGCCACACTGAAATTTGTGGTGATGTGTGGAGTAGCCTAAACCAATAGTCTATACAGAAATGTTTTTACTTCAGTGAAACAATGACTTGAGTGTAAATAAAGGAAGCTTTAGAAAAACAGCTACAGCACAACATCAGCAGAAAAAAAACAGAACCTCTGCAGTGGAAATTCTTAGTACATCAAGCATCATTCAGCAGAGGATGTGAAGTTCTATTCTACTCTTTGTTCTATTCGTCTCTTTTCAATACTCTCTTCACTTGTAATAAAATGCCAAGACACCAAAGCCAAATGTGTGACCTCGAAACAGCATAGACTGCAATCATCTCATTTAATTTCAATTATGGAATAAATGTTTTGGGGTTTTTTTTTAACTCTAATGACTATATAAATAGTTATGCTATGAAAATGGATTTATATGTGACTTAACCTCATCTAGATATGTTCCTAAAACAGGAAGTAACCACATGAAAGTAACCAGGTGCACCTCTGTGTAGTAACTATCTGTGGATGACTTAAGTGTAACAAAGTGAAAATTACACCCATGTAGGAATCAGAATACAGAAAGAATATTAAAAAATATTCAGGAAAGTACAAATTCGACAAAACCTTGACATAAGCACACGAGATAGAATAAATGAAACCTTTCAATCCAAAATGTACAGTGAATGTAATTATTCATCACGTAGCTCACTTTGTGACTGGATATTGAATATAGAAATGAAAATAACAATGTAATATCAAAATAAAAGTTCATTCTTGCATTCAATCATTTTCTGTAACCTCCTAATCCTTACTAGGGTCACCCTGGGTGGGGAGCCAGCCCACTGCAGGGCGCACAAACACACATCATTCACTCACTCATATCTACAGTCAATTTACAATCCCAAATTCACCTGATGCACATGCCTTTGGACTGTGGGAGAAACCAGAGACACCAGAAGAAACCTATGGCACCACGACAAGAACATGCACATAATAAATGTTAAATGATTTTTAAGGCTTAAGCCAAATATCCGGACTGTCCAATCAAAAAAGAGCTCAGGGCTATAACATACATTGTCCAACTAAACTACAAAATCCTGTGCTGTGAAGCTACTCTTCATCTATCTTAGACGTGCACTTAGTCGACAACAACTTGGTCTAGATTCAGACATGTGCTGTGAAGTTTTGGTTTACCACAAGAATTGCTCATTTGGCCACTTCATTCTGAGAAGAAGGTCCCATGAAGTTCTTAAAACATCTCTCCATGCCCAATTCATATAGCTATACAGCCAAGCTCGGGTTAAACAACAGACGACTAAAACAGTTTATAAGACCACATTCTGGGTGCAGTTCATCAAAAGAAGCAGGACTTATCCGCAAAACAAAAAAAAAAAAAAAAGAAGGAAGTCAATTTACCAAGAGAGCTTGTTTCTCCGAGCAAAAACAGGAAATGTCATTTGTTTTGAGTCCTCAGCAGGGGTTTGTCATGTCTCCTTTTTAAGCTAGCATGTCTCCTCACCATGCCTCACAGCTTAATACATTCAGATTATGAGTTCTTTAACTACGTCTGTCTGACAGAATTGATAATGATCATTTAATGCAATACATATTGCCTGACACCATTGTCTATATTTCAGTTTCTCACATCACTCGGTGTATCACTTAAACTAGGACAGCACACTAACCAACTAAAACCACAAAAACAGAGCATGTTACTCCAGTTCTCAGGTCACTTATTGCACTGGCTCTCAGTTCAGTACAGAACTGATTTCAAAACATTACTCACACAATTGTTTGGGCCCTAAATACATCTCCGACAAATATATATATACCTGGTAGGTCTCTTAGATCTGCAGGAGCTGCTCAGCTAGTGCTGAAAAGATCTGAAACTAAATATGGTGAAATGATGTTTAGTCACTATCACTACGACACACAATGTACTCATAATACGCTTTCCTCTCCCTAATTTACCCCTGAAAACACAACAGACCCCTTAATTTGAATTAGGTGCCCATTAATTTGAGAAACTGATCCCTTAATTTTACCTTATGAGTGTGAAACCCTTTAATCTTACGTTTAAGGCATTAATTCAGTAGGTTCTATTATTTAAAGGCCAAATTTGAAAAAGTAATGGGAAATTTCAGTAGTCTGTAAGAGCAAGAATGCTAAGGTGTACTGTATTATCCCCATTATTATCTAATTTACAAGCTGTTTTAAAACATTCTATGTATGTATATCCATGTAAAGGTTTAATTGTATAACCAATAAAACCTAGCCAATGATATCTGACCCAGTATTTTATAGCTAAGCAATAGCTTTAGACAAAACAGCAATGCTTTAACTTAATTTTGCTGTCGGAAATTGTGCGTATATGAAGTAAAATATCTGAAACTGTACTGAATATCCATCACATAAGAATAGTTTAGTGTATCTTTTCTCAGCCGACTGGCTGAACAGAAAGCACACTTAGCAAAAAGGCTAAATGGCTAAGCTAGTGTTACTTTAGTTATTATGTACAGTTTGCTTTAATATTTTCTGAAGGATTCAATAAGAGACTGTAAAAAAAAAGCAAACAATATGTCACATGTGTATCTTATCAGCCCGTGTATTTTCATTAATGCTTTGTTAATGAGTATACACAATGAAAAAGAGAAAGTACACCCAAGTTTGCTTGGTGCTAACGTTAAATACTGATTCTAGTAAGTTAGCATTGTTGTAATGATAGAAACAGAACAAAACTAAGACTTTACAGAATATAAATGCATTATATTACACATAATCAGATATACTGTTATTATAATACTGTTCTTTTCATAATTGGCATCTTGAGTTACAATCCCAATTCTAAGAATCATGCAGCTCTAACCTAGTCAGTATGAGTATAGTTGGGGCAGCTGTTGGTTTAGTGGTTAGGGATCAACCCCTACAATTAAGAGGTTATGGGTTCGAATCCCAGCACTGCTAGCGTTGAGGCATCACTGTGTTCCCGGCTGCTTGCTGCTTCAGTTGGGTGAATGGGTTAAATGCAGACAGCAATTTTGTGCTGTTCACACTGTGTGCAGTTTGGGGCAGCTGGTGGTCTTGAGTTCGAATCCCAAGACATTAGTGGCACTGCTGAGGTATCCTTGAGCAAGGTACCGTCCCCACACACTGCTCCCTGGGCGAATGGGTTAAATGCAGAGAAAGAGTTTCACACTCTGTGCTGCGAAGTGTTCACATGTGGCTATAAGGGTCCACTTTATGCTCTACGGTTTTAATGTAAGAAAAAATGTGCTTTCTATAATTATCGGGAAAAGTGTGTGTACCCATAAGAACATCTGCTCAATTACGTCATCATAACAGCTGCTAGATATCCATTGGCTAGGGTGCAGGTCACCCTGAAAAGCTCAGAAAGCTGCTATGTCTACAACTTCAGCCACAAAGTGCTGACTTCCCTCAACATCTCTCTGCTTCCTGCTAACTTTCAGGGAAATACCACTTCCTCATGCACTGACCAGCCTGAAACACCACTGTATGTTTCTGGTTCAGTAATGCATTACACTGGGCATGGGCAAAATCCTAAAACACAATCTCAGAAACTGCTCATAATAGACCATCTCAACAGACGACCAAATCAAACATAACTGTGGAATGGCAGCCTTTTCACTCGCACATGTGACTTGTCCTTAAGTAACATCCACCCACCTGCTTCAGTCTTGCTCGTAGGCCTTTACTCACTGGTGCAGGGATAATGCAAGAGTGCAACAGGAAATAACAGTGTGCAAATCAAACATAACACTTTTTATACAGGTTGAACAGCCTCAGCCATTATTTTTTCCATATTTAAAAAAAAGAACTAACAGGTGCCATAACGTTTGCACAGGCCACATGTTTTCTTTTGGGTTTTCCTAATATGTTACATTTAGCGAATAGGGATGAAGTTAAAATATACAGAAGTGTGATTTAAAATAAACACATATTAAATTTAAATAATATTGTAGCCTAGATGGTAAAACACTTAAACCCAAAGACCACAAAGTTGCAGGTTCAAGCCCCCACTTAAAGCGTCCTTAAGGAAGACTCTTAACCATCAGTGTCTCCAGGGGGACTGTCCCTGTAACTAATGATTTGAAGTCGCTCTGGATAAAGGCATCAGCCAAACGCCTCCATCATACATAACGTGTGATACATATGCATTGTATTATATATAAGTATGACACATTAATTAATGCAGACAAGCAACTGTATAATCATGCAATAAACACCATAAATGATTGTAATATTTTCTGTGTGTATCTAACTAGCTATTCCTGAACAAAAAACACTTTAGACATGCTCTGTATATATTAACATATTTAGCTAGCAAAGACAGTTTAGCCAGATCAATCAACTAGCTTGACCTAAATATGACGTTTTACTATAATGTAGTAGGTAGGGAATGGAAGTCGCTTTGGATAAAAGCGTCTGATAAATGCCGTAAATGTAAATGTAAATGTATAATAGTATTCTACCAGTCCTATTTGTCATATTTACAATGATGACTGGGTAAATGTTTTACGCTTAACCCCTAGTAGTACCAGTAAAGTTGGCAGCGGGTTCTGTGGAGGATTTGTACGTCTTTTTTTAAAAATAAACAAAACTTAATTTGACTGGGTACGCGCATGCCACTGCTAGATATGAACTCATACACAGTGCAGCCCAGCACTCCTGATGCACTGGATTTGAAGTAAAACAAGAAACAAGATTAAAGTTGCCATCACATCAACAAGGGCAGGTCACACTCAGTTCCACTGTCAGACATGTTTTACAGACAACGTGCTTGGCTTTGGATCATCAACAGTTCCTCTTCTTCTCCTCACATTCCTCATTAAAACATGAATCTGTTTCACATCTACATCCGTGTTTTATGTACTTTTTAACAAGCCTCATTATCATTAATGATTTGCATGGTGCAATAGAAGAAGCAATTTCAGAAGAACATTTCAAAGGATGGTTCTTAAATAATGGTTCTTGAATGAGATGTGTGTGTATGCAAGTGAAGAACCTTTTTAAAGCTTAAAAGAACATCGTTGTTCCTTGGAGGAGCCTTCTGACAGTTAAAGAATTATGTGAAGATTCTTTATACCTTTAAAAGTTACCTTTTTGGGGCATGTAGACACTTTCTCGATAAATGACGTATCATAATATTTAGGTTATCTGAGGTTTTGGAACATACAAAATAGAAACTGTCATGCCACATTAAAGTACAGTAATTTGTATTTGACTCACACACTGTGCAGAACTATATTCAGTTTAAAAATATATAATTACACTCCCTGCAGTTGCTCAGTGTTCTAGATGTACTGATGATCTGCAATGTGCTCAGAAAAGCACACTGCGAGTAAATTATCACAATAAATGTTTTGTCATATTGCCCAACATGCTAGTGCATTCTTTTCTTCACATCTATGACTCCACTTCATTGTTACTGTTGTACTGTTTTTGATCTGCTCAGTTTTTCTTTATGATTGAAAGTGCGTGCCTCATTCATCCACCACTGTGGTCTTCTGTGGCTGCCTACTTGTCTTCTATTGCTCACCAGAGTGTTCTTGTTTCTTGACAATGTACCAAACAGCTGACTTTGACACGCCAAGCATCTTGTCTGCTTTACATCGAGTTATTCTGATTCGTCTACCTCACATTAGCTCCACTGACACTGACATGTCTTTGGTCCTCAGATTCAAAGACAGCAACAGACTCTAAATGCCACTTCTCAGATCAACTCTAAAAGTGAGCGTGAACCAATGATGCAGAGACTCACAGCTGTGCAAGATACCAATTCGATCCAGAAAAATGGCACTGAGAGTCTACACAATCTCAAGAGACCTACATAAAATAATTGGACAATTGAGCCCCCATATCTTTTTCAGAAGTGGACCCTGAGTGGAAGGACTTTCAAAACAGTAGTACAGACATAACAACTTAAGTATAGTATTGAAAAATAGCAAAAAGGAAGTAAAGAGTATCAAAAATACTAATGCAAATAAGCCCCTCGGCCAAATCTAAGCGTCTCTCCTTCTCCACATGACTCAAAAATCCCTTGTAAATTGTCAAAGCTGTGATTTAGGGGCTTATTTTGTTAAATAATTAATATGTTTCCTCAGGCTCTGAAAAAAATAGTTCTGTATTCAAGGATATTTGTATCTGAGTACAAGTAATATAAACTATTACAAAGTACAATTATACTGTAATTTATACAGTCTGAACTTGACTCCATGATGGGCTCAGAACTTCATCAGCACCTGTTATTTATTAGATCTCTTTCAAAGCATCAGACCAAAGGTTCGGCCTAACGAGCCTAATGTGCCAGTGAAGTGTGCTCCTGAGCAGATCAGGCGATTCGTGGGCTGGGCTAACAGTCATTAGTGATGACAGCTGAACTGTACTGGGACAGAGCATCCCTTCACTGGGCCAGAGCAGAACAGGCACGTTGTTATTCTGATCAGAACATGATCAGAACTGAAGCACCTTTACTGGTCATAAATACCCTCAAGACACTCTAACCATGTCCCCCTCCACCTATCCATACAATCCCCCCAGGGTCAGGCAGGCATCAGTGCAACAGACTGTGTCCATTTAAAAATGGACGCTCCCAGCCCGTCCAGGAGCTCCAACACTGCACTAGCCGGTGGATTATGACAGGCCAATGCATGGCCACACTGACTTTAACTGGCCTGTGGGACGCGTGGAGGGATGCAGGGGAGATGGATGGATGGAGAGGAGGCAGGAGGTACCACCACCGAACGCCACGTACCTGTGAAGTGCTGCAGCGTGGGGACGGTGCCCTGCACCCAGAGGCTCAGCACTTGCTGCACGGACAGGTTAATGGAGTAATCCTTGCTCATGTTTCTGTTTCTGCCGCCCGGGTTCGCACTCCTCTTTGTCAAATGGCTGAACGAGGCTTTGGGCGAAGGCATGGAGGAGACCAGGGTGGCATGAGGAGGCTTTTTCTTTCCCTCCCCCCCTCCGCCCCTCTGCTTTACCGGTGCCTCTGCTTGGGCTTCACGCTCTCGGGCCCGGGCAGGGAGGCGCGCCTTCGCTTCTCCACGGCCGAGAGCAGCAGCGCCGGCTGCTTGGGGGCCATCATGGCTACGGCAAGACAGGCGAGCTCCACACACACACACATACACACACATCCACTCTCACACACGCACACGCACGGTCGCCCTACATCGCCTGGTTCTGTCTACATAACTCTTAAAGGAGCCGCTCCTCTTAAAGGGAAGCGCAGCCAGTTCATAAACGCTCCAATGCGATTGGGGTTTATGAATGAAACATGGTGACAAGACGACCCCCAACTTTCCCCCGATGTTTTGGGCCTTTTCCCATCATTCTAAAGGGCTGGAAACGTAAGGATAAAGCTGCTCTCACAAAAGGATGAAGCCAAGGTTACAGAGGCAACAAATTAGACTGTTCTGTAGTTTTGTAGACAAAATATGTTCCTTTACATGACTTCGACCTCCTTGATATATGTGAATGGTGTGTGCTCTGATTGGATGCTTTGAGCAGAAACACTCCCTATAACTTCTGTATCAGTGGACGGAGCTAAACTGCTGTAGGTGAATATGTGTCAGACACGGCGCCACGATTTGCGGATGGGCCTTGCATTGCTTTGGGGGGCACACATTTTATAGGCTACTGTAGGTACAGTATAGCAAGCTAGGTGCCGTTCAAACATACAGAATGCAGCATCTATTTTAACAGAGTATTCTAGCCAGCCTCTGTTTGCACACCAATCACTGTTTACCGATGTATTTTTGCCTTTGAAATTGCGTTTGGGAAAGTTTTTTAAGGCTATTTGATTCGGCTGAACTAGTCCCAGATCCTGGTGCCTAGTTCAGCCGCCAGTGATCTCTGCCCTGCCCCCCACCCCTGACTAGTGGATACATGCTGGCTCATAGCTGGAGATAGGTCAACCTCTTGTGTTAGCTCAGCTATGACATTCTTCTCTAACCTATTTTGTTTGTTAAAGAAACGTCATATATCCATTTTCTTTAGCTTGGTGTAGTTTTCCTCATCTTTAGTTCTATCATCGCTAGTTTGTGATAGGTTGTGTTCGTTGTTACAGTAAGAGTAGCCCACCATTTCTGTTTAACCCGGATTATTTTGAATGAAATACAGACCGTTTAAAATGACCACATTTTAGACTAAGCATTTTTTCTTTGTTATTATGAAATATTTTATTGGAAAAGAAAAACTATTAAGCATAGTAGCCTGTGATTATTAGTATTTTTTCAATGTTGTAAATGTTTGGTTGGATGACAGGATTGTATTATCAAGACGGGCCCAAGTGAGTCCAAGGGCGGGCACAGCACCCTAAAGCCCGCCCATGACGCCGGGCCTGATATGTGTAAAAGCCTTCTCGTGCCACCCCAGTCTCCCAAAGCCTCATTCAACCCTTTGACAAAGAACATGGGCGACGGCTCTCAAAAAAGGAAGAAGCTAAGGTTGCAAAAGGCTGCAAATATTAGGCCAGCATTTTTTAAATGTGTTGTCTGTTACTTTGCTCAAGGGTACCACAGTAGTGCCACTAGCGTCCCTGGGATTCAAACCCAAAGCATTCTGCAGTGGCAACTCCCTCAACACTAGGCCTCCAGCTGCTCACTTAGTAAGGGAAAAAAGTAAAGACTTTAATGCAAGGATGGGTCAGGTCTAGGGCTGGGCGATTAATCGGAAAGTAATCGAAATCGACATTCAGAACCTATAATCGATCAAAGATAAAAAATCTGGTACCCGGTACCATTCTTGGTACCACCTTGGCCGAGGTTCCAAGCGTGCTGAACCAATACTAAATGATGACGTGTACATATTGAAGGCTACTCATTGGTGGTTGCTATGGTTACGCCAGTGTTGTTGACTGAATGTTAGCATTCACATTAGCGGTAGCCTAATGTTGCTTCTTTAAGCCTAATCTGGTGAGCCAGTTGTCTCAGTTTTGTGGCAAACATCCGCAACTTTTGCGCAAACATCCGCAAAAGTAGAACCGAACTGAACAGAACCGAGCTAGTACCAGTTAGAGGAGAACACCATATAGTCTAGTACACCTTTCTGTCTGGCACCTCTGGAGATACCAGTGTCCTCTGTTAAATATCTGGTTAAATGAGACTGACATTTCTTATGAATGTGACAAGAGAAGAGAATCTTCTATTTTTTTTTTAATTAAAAGACACTTTAGCACTTAGCAGCTCTTTATTAAGTGGAAAAGTATACATATTCCTGTGAGTCTGAAATGATTAAGTTATTTTGGGAGTGCTAAACCCACCTTTATTTATATATCACATTATTATATGTGTGTCATTCAATGTGCTTTACAAGAATAGAACACATAATAACATGAAATAGAATAAAAGAAAGGAAGAAATAAAAGAATACATAGAAAATCAATACAAGAGCTCAGGTAGAACTGATGTGGTGGCTTAGTGGGTAGGATACTTGCCTCTGGATCAAGTTGGGTGGATGGGTTCAAATCCTCAGCCTACCAGCACCGGGTTCCTGAACAAGTCCCTTAAACCAAGTTGCTCCAGGGACACTGCCCCTTGTAGTTAGGGAAGTGGAAGCGTCTGCTAAATGCCATAAAATCCCATTTTTCATTTATGCTGGACCGCCCAATAAACCATTCTGTGGGAGTTACTGTCTCTCACTGAGTCATAGACTAACTGACTGATGGATGATCATTATTGAAGTGGTGCAAGTGGCATAACTCTTGGCAGCACCTTCAGGAGATCACATTGATTTCACAACCCAAAGGAACATAATTGGCCAAGGCCTCTCTGTGTGGGTAGGATGACCCCCCCCCCACACACACACACAGAAAACAATTATGTCCAATTATGATCTTTTGGGACGACTGACTGACTGACGGCCATTAATGAAGTTTTTGAAGTGACATAATTGTTGACTCTACCATCAGATCACATCAGTTCCACAACCATTCATGTTTGGGAGTCCAAAGGAACATAACTGAGCTCGGCCTCTCTGTGTGGGTAGGATGACCTCCACCCCCCTCTCCCCCAGAGCTCAACAGGAAACAAGCCAGCATGACTTCATTTTAAATGTAACAGAACAATTAGTGTTCTCATCTAAGCATGTTGAACCATCAAATGAGTGGCGCTTTATGTCACTCATGTTGGTAGCATGTGATTAGAGAAACCTAGCTAGTGGATGAGAACTGGCAATGACTGAATTGAAGAAAAAAAATCAGAGTAAATACTATGAAATCAACTGCCCATATAGGAAATGAAGAACAATTAAGGGCAAAAGTGCACTGATTAAGGCTGATTAAGGGGTAAAACTAATGAAATGTCCGCTTACTTTTTCAAATTTGCCACTTAAATAATAGAACTTCTTGAATGAATGCCTTAAATGTAAGATTAAGGGGTTTCATACCCATGCCTTAAATCTAATTTAAAGGTCAAATTAAGGGGACAGTTTTACAAATAATGGCCACAAATGAAGGGGTTTGGTGTATTTTCAGGGGTAAATTAAGGTAGGGTTAAACACATTGTAGGTACATTGTGTTTCATGGTGATCAGCAGTGTTATTCAGCAATTTCTACTCTTCCAGGTGTGGATAAAGTCAAGTGGAACCTCATACAAATAAATATTTTAGTAAAACAAATGAACACAAATGGTATGTGAAAGAAACTCCCAAGCAGTAACAGTGAGAATTAAGTAAGCATTACAACAGCAGGTCTTTTCCCATGCGGTTGATCAAGATGAATTATAGATGTAAACTAAATGTACTCTGAATACATTACTTTTTTATGTGTTGTAACAGAACAAATTACTGAACACATTTACAGTGCATTCAATATTCAGCCATCATTTCTTTTTCAGTTAGGTCTTCTGCTCAATTCTGGCTTTAGACCTAACTCGATATCTATATAGACATATAAATATGTATCAATATGTATATAAGAATGTTTATATCTACACTACAATTCTATACACAACGGTGTATTGGTATTGGTTCCCTATGTGTCCATCTATAGTATTTTATAGTATTTTATATTTTAAGTAAAGTATTTGTAAACTTAGATATATTTATTAATTTATAGGTTACCTTGTAATCCCCCCTTTTTACCCTCACTGATCTGTCTGAGTGCTGCTGTTGTGTTGCACCTATGGTCCAGGAAGACAGTATTTCGTCTCACCATGTACTATATGTATATGACTGAGCTGACAATATAGCTTTACTTACTTACTTCCGTACTTGATTTATATGTGGCATAGTCTTTTCTTTTTTTTCCCCGGCCTATCAGTAATACAGATAACACAAGACAATGTGTGTATCGCTGTGCTATCATTATTCACAGCCTTTTTTTTAAAAATAATTTTTAATATTACTATTTAATTATTGGTATTATCTCTTTTACAGACAAGACGGACAGGGCAAACAGAGAAGGGAAGGGACAAAACCACAAATAACAAATAAAAATAAATTATAATAATTTGGGGAGGAAGTCAACTGATGGAGGGAGAGAGAAGAAAGAAAGAGAAAAAAAGGAAAGGAAGAGAAAGGAGGAGAGAAGGAGAGAGAAAAAACAAACAGATAGTCTGCTTCCATACCTGCGAACAAAATAGAGAAAACAGAAGAAGAAACAACAGCAGAGAAACTGCAGCAACATGTTACTAACAGAACAGAACAGAACTAATATTACAAAGTATGAAGCAACAGCAGATGAAGACAGTGTGTGTCTGTGAGCACCTGTGTGAACACCACTGTGTGTGTGTGTGTGTGTGTGTGTGTGTGTGTGTGTGTGTGTGTGT
>JBBJLR010142562.1:0-16136 GCA_037577145.1 Brachypetersius gabonensis | reverse complement strand
CCCTCCAAGTATCACTGTCATTGCCCACATGAGCATTGAAGTCCCCCAGCAGAACAAGAGAGTCCCCAGAAGGAGTGACCTCCAGCACACCCTCCAAGGACTCTAGAAAGGGTGGGTACTCTGAACTGGTGTTTGGCGCATAAGCACAAACAACAGTCAGAACTCGTCCCCCCACCCTAGAAGAAGGGAGACTACCCTCTTGTCCACTGGGGTAAACCCCAATGTACAGGCACCACGCTGGGGAGCAATAAGTATGCCCACACCTGCTTGACCACCATGCACCATGGGCAACTCCAGAGTGGAAGACAGTCCAACCCCTCTCGAGGAGACTGGTTCCAGAGCCCAGACCATGCGTTGAGGTGAGCCCAACTATATCTAGTCGGAACCTCTCTACCTCGTGCACCAGCTCAGGCTTCTTCCCCAACACAGAGGTAACATTCCATGTCCCTAGAACCCTTTGGCCCCTCCTACAGGTGGTGAGCCCATTGGAAGGGGGACCCATGCCGTCTATTCGGGCTTTGCCCGGCCGGGCCCCATAGGTATAGGCCCGGCCACCAGGCCTGGCTCCAGAGGGGAACCCGGTGACCCGCGTCCGTGCAAGGGAAAACATGTCTTCATGGTGTTTAACTTCATAAGGGTTCTTGTGAGCTGTTCTTTGTCTGGCTCCTCAGCCAGGACCTGTTTGCCATGGGTGACCCTTCCACGGGCTTTTGCCCCCGACAACATAGCTCCTGGGATCATAAGAACACGCAAACCCCTCCACCACAATAAGGTGCCGGCTCCAGGAGGGGCTCTGCGCAACAGTCTGCAATAAATTATGTTCTATTAGGAAGAAAATATGCCACCTGCATGAACTGTGCATGCCTACACCGCTGTATTTTATCCCTAAAAGGAATAATTAGTTCCTTAATTAATTAGGTAAAGACTAGATCATAAGAGACAGATAGCTTGTTCGTTTTAATCACACTTTCCATATAATATCATGTAAACAGAAGAGTATTCTTCCAAGTATTATTGAAACGTAGGTCTTCTCCTCCGTCTAAATCCTGGTTTATACTGGTTTCACATATTATTACTTTTAGCAGTATTTGACAATGAGCATTAGATCAAAGATAACATTCTGTTTCATAAAATCGTGTTGTCCTGTTATCACATGGATCAAACAATAATTTTACAAAAAGAAAGCAGAACAGAATTATCCAATCAATACAAATAGTGTCTCATTTGTGACACATTTCTGTGGGCATGGTTTCATTCATTTTATCTGATTAATACCATCTGAAGGGCGACACAGTGGTGCAGGGGCAGTTTAGCATGCATGTCAGGTGAATTGCAGATGCTAAATTGTCCCCAGGTGTTTGTGCATGAGTGAGTGTGTTTGTCTGTGTGTCTGCCCTGTGATTGACTGGCGACCTGTCCGGGGTCTTTTTCTGCCTCTGGGACAGACTCCAGTAGAACCATGACTGAGGATAAGCGATTTGGATAATGGATGGATGAAACTGTGTTCCCATTATATATTATAGTGTAAATAATGTAAAGTACCCATTTGCCAAACATAAACACAGAACACATTGTCTGAACAGCACAAAATTCTTCGTTTACGTTTAGCCTAATCACCAGACAGGAACACAACGCCCAGGGAGCGGTGTGTGTGGATGGTACCTTGCTCACGGGTACCCCAGAAATGCTACTAGCAGTAATTTCATGATTATCAAATATCGCCCAGCTTTAAGATCAAGGACTTTAAAGCATTAAGCGATTTCTAAAGTGAAGCAATCTAATGTGGGTGGTTATTATAGCCTGAATATCACATCCATTCTCTCCTTATTAAGATCATGCAAATATCTGTTTAACAAGGCCCAAAGAAAATTATTTTGCATAACAATATCAGTGGAAGCGAGTGACCCTATTGACACAGAGTGTTTGTTTATAGCCCCTGTATTCCTGATTCCGCCGATCGTGTGTGATGCGTTGGAGGAGCAGACCACAGATAAGCGCTCATTTGTTAAAGAGGACAGGAGAGTACATGACCTGTCTCCGATGATAAATACGGTCTGGCTCCAGGCAGAAAAAAAGGATGCCACTCCCTTTCGTCTGTATTTGTCTTACTATGTAATGGCTTTAGGAGCTGCGTGATGACATAACCAAAACAAAACGATGTGTAGGTGTTCAGACTAGATACCCAAACAAGATTCACACTTTTGAATTTGGCAATAATGTCAGTTTCTGCTCTGTGATTTGATCAACTGGCAGGTTGATTGTGGCAGGTTTTCTTGAGGTCAAAAAAGATAAATATCAATCTCTGTTTTCTCTGTTTATATGTCTCATAGTTTTGTTATCTCTTTTTCTGTTTTTTATTTCATTACTGATGGACCTGGACCTTCTTTGTCTGGCTTCAACATGGGAACACCAGCTATGTTATGTTAATTTATTTCTTTTGTTGATTTTCATGTCTCTCTCTCTCTCTCTTTCACTCTCACTGTCTCTCTTTCTCTCTCTCTCTCACTGGTTATTTCTCTCTTTCTTTCTCTCTCTCTCTCTCTCTCTCTCTCTCTCTTCCTCGTCCGTTCTCTCTTTCCTTTTCTCCCTCTCTCCCACAATCTTTTTTTCTGTCACCCTGTCTCTCTCTCACTCTCTCACTCTCTCTCAGGGTCATGTGTTTTCTCTTGGCTCCACCCTCTCTGCTGCTCTGGACTATGTTATAGAGCCAGAGCTAGAGGTGGAGTTGGGGGTGGAAACTCGCTGGTTTCTTGAACAAATGCAAGAAGAGAAACCAGAAGACAGGCCGAGCCCCCAGGTGAGGGTCACACGATTATGAAATCATTTCAATTGTGCATTTACTTGAGAATTAATATGTTAGGCCCTGGTCTAAGTCAGACCACAATATACAAGCAAATAATGGTGCAAAACCCAGATGTACATTTGTTTTATGTGTATTTGATTGTTTAAAGCGATTATTCTGTACTTCAGAAGCCATCTAACAAAGCCCGATGTTAATCTACCTAAGCTGATCACAAAAGAAAGAAACATTAAAACAAGTTCTTGCTCTCTAACTAACCCACTAACAAGTGCTATTTGGGATGGTGGTGAACGAGTTGGTGGGGTACCTGCCTCTGGATCTACCTTCAGTACACCACCATGGGGTTCCTGAGCAAGACCCTTAACCCCAAGTTGCTGCAAGGGAGACTGTCCCCTGTAGTTAGGGAATGGAAGTCGCTTTGGATAAAAAGCGTCTGCTAAATGCCATTACATAAAATGCCATACAATAAAGTACTCAGACTCGAAGGAACCAGACACAAACATGGTCAGAAATAGTACACTGCAAGTACACTGCACAGACTGTAGTTTGTTGGTGGTTTTTATATCTGTCCTGAGACCAACAGCCCACCAGTCCAGAGCAAGAGTCAGCAGGGGGCATATACAAAGTGGTATTAGTCAATCATCCAAGGGAGTGTGTGACACATTACATAGATTTAGTCTCTTTTAAAAGAAGAAGAGACAAAATAAACACATCCCGCCACCAACAGAAACCAAAAATGTCCCAAAATATAATCAGGGACATAATAAATATTGTGATAAAGTAGGGATTCTATAGCTTCACATTAGTTAGCTTGGATTAGTGTGAGAAACAGTAGATACTATAAATTTTTTCTCTAGACTGTTTTTGCCTCTTTATTAGCCTGTTTTTGAGCTCGCTGATGTGACAGCTAGTGAATTAGTGTGGATATTTTTGTTAGTGGTGTGCTGAAAGACGCTTCTGTTCGGCAGATGTCCTCAGGGTCAGTGCATAATCATGCAAAAGAAGCGTTACTGAGCATAAAAGCCCTTTTTACTGCAGTGCTCTGTATCTAGCAGCAAGTGACAAAATGAATATAAACCATCTTATCTGTTCAGACTTCTCTTAACCACAAACAAATCTGCTATAGTATAATATAAATACAGATCTGGAAAAAAAAGAGACCCGTGCAGTTTATTTTTAAATCAGCATCTCTATGACTATTACAACCATTCCAGTCCAGTGTCTGTTAAATTCCTACACAATCACCTCATTCTGCTTTATGAGGTACTGATTACTGATCACCTGAATCACATCTTATTTAATGAGGAAAAGTATAAAACACTGCTGTAATCGACACTCTCCTCTCACAATGAGACCAGTTGGATGAAAAAAATACTACTAGACGTTTGTGAAAGGTGATTGTTGCCATTTTGTTTCAGAGTGAACAAGAGATTTGTTTTCTTTTTTTCCATCATTTTTCTTATTTTGATGTTTTGTCATTTCCTTTAAAGAACAACATTTTTGTTTGAAAATTAGGATAAATATTGTCAGCAGTTCTTAAAAACTTCAATTTCAATACTTTCAGTTATAAAAGATAATTTTTTAAGAGCTATATATACAAATAATGTGCTGTCAATCATGCATCCATTAATTTAGTGAACATAGCAGGAGATGTTTAACAGACCCAGACTCTTAAATATGTAAGGCAATTTAAAATCTATTTATTTAATCAATTGCAGTGTACTAACTAATATTTAATCAATATACTAAGGGTTATTTAATAAATAATACAAAGTTACTAACTGTATCCATTGAAAAACATTACACACATTCTCTTCCTCTTGACAGGACATTCTCTCGCAGGCGGAGGCCAGGCTCACAGGAACCTCCTCCACAGTAGTGTGTCGGAAACTCTCTGCCATTGGAAGAAGAGTGCTTTCCATTGAATCTGTTGGAACTTTCCAAGGTTTTAATGGCGATTTCTATCAGACTATAACGCATATTGTGCTGCCATTGCATTTACAGAGATTTTAATCCTTTAAGGTGAATGCTGCTGTTTCTCTGATTTAATATGTAAAAATAAAATTCATACCTGAACAAGGAAAATGTGAATAAGATCATAATTCACACTCTTTTATTATAACTCTGATCACAACAAACATTAATAAGCAAATACCGAACCAAACTGTATTCTGAACATGCTTTCAACATGTTGGAATCACATGCTTTCATTCAAAATGCTGATGTATTTTACCGTGCCCTATGTGGATATTACATTCTCTAGGATGGCAAAAGTTAAAGGCCAATTGTCTTTGAATGCATTGTATAGACCTTAGGGGGTGCAAGACAATGCCATACCCCCATAGCAAGAAAAAAGGCAAAAGGCAACCCCCTTTTGTAAAACACACCCATATCACTTCTATATCTGTTATTGACATTTTAATTCCAATCATATGTAAGATTTATACATTTATACACCCCTAAAAACTAAGTGGTCCTGTAGAATCTCTCTGGCTTTCACTTTTCATTGGTTATGCTGTAGAATGTCTGGTACACTCAGAATTTTTTTGGACAATTTTTACTAAGAAATGCAGGTGTGATGACCAGTATTAACTAAATATCTTTTTAAAATTGAAAAAATTAAGCATATAATCTTCAGGAATTTTCTTAATATTCAGTTAAACAAAGTGACTACAGCCTTAATGATGTTACTGCCAGAAAAATCATTTTAAACATGTTGATTAATTTTACATCTTGGCCTATATAATGTATTTTCATTCACAGGTGAATGGGAGAAAACCTGTTATCAGTTTCTGAAATACAAAGGGACAAGATCATCCGTGGTTGAGAATCACATAGGTGACCGACCCATGTGCAGACGTTATTCATCCGATTCTTATGAGGAAGAGGAGCATCTGATTAAACAAAGGAGCCGAGTCTGTAACGGTTCCTTCCGATCTGGGAGTGTGGATGAGTATTCCTGCGGCTCGGCATTATACAGAGATGAAAACTCATTCTGCCAGTCTCAGAACAGCTCCCCCGTCCGCTGGAGGAACCACGAGAGGAGGTCAGGGAGAGCTAGGAGTGCCCTTAACCGCTCTTGCTCCATTCCGGACTCCAACAACCCTACTGTCTTCTGTCCTCCAGCACACACAGACATTAGCATGATGGTGGCAGACCTTTCAGAGATCGATGGAGAAGAGGCCATGATGACGCACTGGGAGGGCACAGTGCCGAAGGGGATGCAAAAGAAAACAGCACAGGACACAGATTCAGACAAGACAGCAGAGATTATTGAACACTCCGTTGAATCTGTAGACAGAATAAGAAGCTTTAATGCTCCTCACATTAGCACTGACCTGGGTCCAGATGACAAGGGTCAAAGCGGAGCAATAGGGAGCTTCACAGATGCAGAGGAGGAGACTGACAGCAGCAACCTGCGCTGTTTGAACCACATGACCAAAAGCATGCTGTGCCTCAATGAAGAATCTCAGGATGAGGTGAGCTGTCAGGGCATTCTCGTCCAGTTTCATCAAAAGGGACAAGAGGATTATCTCTGTAGTCATTTTACAGTTACAGTTACGGCATTTGGCAGACGTTCTTATCCAGAGTGATGTACATCAGTGCTTAAAGTAGTTCACATCTTCAAAACTAGACTCAAATCAATCTGCTTTTAACCAAGTTACAACCAACTAAATTGCACGTTACCAAACGCGGTTAAAGAAAGGAACATTTTGTTAGTTGTAGGGCATTTTATTGATTCTTTTTTGTCACAGCAGCACTCAGCAACACTCATGGGCCGATTTGATTGCTCATGTTCAGATGACAGCATGCCTTTCATTTCCAGTGGGTCTCACTGCGGGAGCTGCTCTCGCAATGTACGCAGCCGCTGTCTGTGAATGAGCTGTGGGCTCTGTGCTACACCTGCCTGTCCACACTGCAGACCTACATTGACTTTCCAGGTCAGTCTGGTGAAGGATAAACATATACGGTGTCTTCAGGAACTATTTTCCTTCCCTTGATAGAGAGCAAAAAGATCATAAAAATTTACAATGTTGTTCACTAACTTGACACACAACTTTGTAAGTGTGTGAATCCGTGCCTCGCGTAGACCCTCTGGGTGGCTGCAACCTATTTACATTTACATACAGTTTGAGCAAACTCAGTAAAAAATTACTTATCATTTATATTTTCCAATATTTTCTGAAAGTTCCCCCTTTAAATCATTTTCACAGCATTAACTGCATGAGGAAATTGAGAGGATGAGCTTCATCTGATCATAGTTGTCTATAGCTGAAAAGTGATCTGGGACTGTGTCTGCCTCCACCAAGAACACGGCAATAAGAGATAATAATGATTTCACTATCAGACAAAAGATTGTTAGAATGACAGCAAAAAATATTAATTACTTATTCGATTCAAAGATATTATTGTTTGATTGCCTGAGGCTTGTATGGTATTTTGCGATCTAAGACCACACTGACAAAGAAGGCATTTTCCCATCTAAGTGAACATGAATGGGTTAGATTGAGGATGAACTTTAATTTGAATTGAACCTCCTATCTACAACTTCTTCATACAATACAAAAAGTGGTGAAGTGCTGTTGTAGTGGTGGGCCCACAAATATCCTTAAATATAGTAAGAACTCAAATAAATTATTGAAATTAATTCAGTTAGTTAAATAAAAATATTTAGAGATTAAAAAATACCTTTCAACATGACGTATTTAATAGCTAGCCATATTTTCTTCAAGTGTGGGCTCAGATAATTGATGTAGCTAAGTTCTGGCAAACTAAGAAAGATGGCAAAAACAAAATATTCTTGGTATTTGGTCAGTACTTTTTGGCGAAGAGCAAAGAAATTTGAAATGGATAATCTGTAATAATACAATGTGTAAAATATATATTTTTGTTCTGTTTCTGTTTTTAAGCTTACCTGTGCCTAGACTCTGTGTTTGTAGGCTGCGAGGGAGACGTCCTGTTTCTGAAGCCTAAAAACACAGGTACTACTCTTCACAATAACAGCGTCCTGAGATCAGCTGTCTCTGTACTGCAGCCCACATACAGATTTATAGGGCACAGACAAATGGAAACATCATATTAAAGAGTTTAACTAAATTACATTTACAAAGGTTGTTGCACAAAGTAATAAAATGTTGAGGGCAATCATGTTTTGGGAGAAATTAGGTCAGAAGTTTGTTTATTATTGTTTAATGTCCAAGGATTGACGTTCCCACACTGAAAGACAGTGGAACCTCTAAACACACTGCCAAGGAACTCCTAGAGTGGTATCATTAACACCAGGATGGAGACATTTTTCCTCCTTGTCCTCTCCAGACATGAGAATGGAAACATTGAACTTCATTGGAAAGTTTTAGTTCTGAAAGTTTAGCAATCTTAGTTCTGCTAGTTCCTCTTAGAGAAGTCCATAATTAAAAGGAATTAGCTTTAGTTCTATGCCAATTGTTTTTGATCTATTTTCTGCTCAGTGGTACAGTATTGCTGTGTCTTTTGTCCTCTTTTGTAGGATACTACGATGCCTTTTATGTAGCTCCTGAATTCCAGGAACATGGTATTGTAACAGAAAAGGTTAGTTTCATTCCTACTGTCTCCTAGAAATCACAGATTCTTCCATTAAAGTCACACACATGATCAAGCCAGTCATACAAATTGAATGGAATGAATGAAATGGTAGATGTTTCTATTCTCACAGCAACACTCGTGGACAGATTTGATTGCTCATGTGGATTCTGGCAGCTCACATGAACTCTCTGCTCCTACTGCTAGTTATTCCACAGCAACCCTGAAAAAACAACTCAAATGTGACTCTTTCTGACAAGCCACAAGCCTTGAGTCAAGAAGTGTACAGCCCTGCACAGGAAAAAAAAGCCAAGAAATGTCCACCCACAGCCCCACTATCCTGCCGCACAAGATGGATAATTTAGCAGAGTGTGGAACAAATTTGCTTTTTAGACAGCCTTCCAAGTTGTAGAGAAGGTTACTGACTCTTTCATCTTTCCCTCACACTTCACTCTGTATATTCAGAGGGCAATATCTTCTACTGGTTCTCTATGACATCGATTGGAACAACAACCAGACACCATTAAGCCTTTGTTTGTTAGGCCTGTTTTCCAATACTAGTGAGCATGGAAGAAGTACAACCCTGGAAAAATGATCAGTACCGTCAGAGGCTGTTTACCCAGCTTGTTTACGTTGTAGGGGATAAACAAATCACAGATATGACACAAAACTATTTTTGCTTAACCCTTAGAATGTGTGTGGATCCATGCCAGAAGCACAAATGGTAAATTGTCGTTATACAGCCAAACAACTCCTTATATGGAAGTTCCACCAGTTTGTTTTGATGCTCAAGTTGGAATGCCCCAAAGAGAACAAATGCCCAACTGCAGGAGAACTTTACACTGTTTATATTTGCTGAAATCAGATTTTACTCATACATTTCTAAGAGTTAATAACACAGGTCAACAGGTCAAAATCATCAGAGATAAAAGCATGTAGGTTTTGTAGTGTTTTTCATGCTGATTTCAAATCTGTTTTTAGTTTTTTCTGAAATCTGCATGAAAAACTGGTTTAGAAAAGTGCGTTGTGGTTTCTGATGATTACAAAATAAAAGTGTTGACCTGTGTAACCTAACATTCTGGGTTTGTGAAACATACCTCAAGTAAATTAACTTATATTGTTTTAGTTAATGGCATATTATTTTCTAGATTAAGGAGGAGAAAACATGAAATCAGACACTGTTGAGGAAAAAAAATATGGAATTTTTTTATTCAATCCTGAAAATTTCTTTCACCAAAATGATTTTGTTTTGATGGAATGAGAAAAGTGTCTAGAATTTCATTCTACACCTGTGTGTTGACTGTGACCCTTGATTTTTACCTGACATGCTGCCTCAGATCATAATGCAGTCATCATTTTTTGTTTCATTAGAACGTCTTTTCTTTGGTCTGCAGTGGCCTTCAGGTAATACTTATATTACATTTTATTTATAGGCGCCTTTCTAGCACCCAAGGACACCATACAAACAGTGCAAGTAAATAAATAACAATAACAATAAAAGCAGAAAATGAACATTAAAAATGGTAAAATTGGACAATGCAAATAATTTAAAGACAATATGTGACGGGCACAAGGAAGAGTCAGGGTACGATAGGGAGTGGCAACATGAAGGAGTTCAGACAGGTATGGAGTGGCGAGGTTGTAAATGGCCTTGAAGTTAAACAGAAGGATTTTGAATTCAATGCAGAAATTAACGGGGAGCCAGTGGAGCTGCTGCAAGGTGGGAGTGACATGGTGGGACATGATAATGATGTGGGTGGCTGAATTCTGGACCAGTTGAAGCTTATGAAGAGATTTTTGAGGAAGACCAAGGAGGATGGAGTTACAGTAGTCTAGGTGAGAAGTAACAAGACTGGACAAGAATAGCAGTAGACTGGGCAGTAAGGGAGGGGTGGGGACGATTTATATTGTGTAGATGGAAGAATGCAGACCAGGTAATGTTATTAATATGGGATTGGAAAAAAGGAGTACTGTTGAGGATGACACCCAGACTCTTAACCCATGGGGAGGGGGAAACAGAGCAATTGTCAATAAGGAGAGAGAAACTTTTTTGGATAGTGTAGATTTGGTTCCAATGAGGAGAACCTCAGTTTTGTCACTGTTAAATTTGAGGAGAACCAGGTTTTTATTTTAGTCATGCAGTCAGTAATGGAGGAGGGGGGAGACAGGAAGTGGGTTTACTGGTAAGGTAGAGCTGGGTGTCATTCGCGTAACAGTGGAAACTGATTTTAAATTTGTGAAAGATATTGGCAAGAGGGTGAAGATAAATAGTGAAAAGGAGAAGTAACAGGGGAAGGCTGGGATGAGAAAGATTTGAACTGACTAAACTGAGTGTGACAGGAGAGATAAGATTTGAACCAGTCTAAGGGGGTGTGAGTCATACCAATGGAGGATAATCTATAGAAGAGGGTGGTGTGACAGATGGTGTCAAAGGCCGCACTTAGATCGAGGTGGATGAGGATGGTGAGTAAACTGGAATCCGCTGCCATGAGGAGGTCAACTTTTATGAGGGCAGCTTCTGTGCTATGAAAACCAGACTGGAACTGTTCCTGCCGGTTATTATTAGATAAATGAGAGTGGAGTTGAATAGCTACAGTTTTTTTGAGAATTTTGGAAACGAAGGGTAGATTACAAATTGGACACAGATTATTGAAGTTGGTTGGATCAGCACCAGATTTTTTCAATATTGGGGTTAGTGCAGTGGTTTTGAAGGATGGAGGAACAGTTCCAGTGGAAAGAGAGGAGTGGATGATGGCAGAGATAAGAGGGACCAGAGACGGGAGACAGGCTTTACCGAGAGTTGTGTGGAGGGGAGCTATCTGACAAGTGGATGGTTTGGAGTTACGGATGAGATCTGAAATTTCTGAGATTGCGGGGAGCTGGAGGGAGGAAAAGAACTGAGTGGGTGAAGGAAGTGGTAGGTGGTAGGGAGTCTGGGGGTCGGATGATGTTCTTAAACAGTGAAAACAATGACTTGGTGTTACCTTCATTAGAACTGATTATACACAAGTATAAGTTGAATTTAACTTCAGCTATACTGTGCTTGTAATGTAATGTGTGATTTTTGTATACATATTTGTGCATATGTAGTCCAGTTTTATTATAATAATAATAATAACATCAACAACACTGATAATAATAAGAATAAGAATAATAATAATAATAACTATTATTATTATTATTATTATTATTATTATTATTATTATTATCCAGTGTTTCATTTTACAGCTCTTATGCGTGTGCCAATATTTGTCTTAGAAATGCAAAGGTGCAAGGTGATTCCGTAGTGTTTTCCTGTACTTGAACTGAAAAAGGTCATTATTTATTTTCATGTTTTTATATAATTGGTTTTAGGTATGTTTCACAAAGCCAGAATGTTTATCAATTAAACATGAATTGTTTGTGTCATATCTGTGATTTGTTGATTCGTTACGAAGGAAGAGGGGCCAAGTGAACATCTTCCAAGTGTGATATTTCCATAATTTTTGCTAGGGGATGTAGGAGGTTTTTCACATTTATAGTTCATTTATATCAGAGAAATTCATGCATGTCAGTTCTATGTATTTTGCATATACTAATGTGCATTCATTAAACATGCACAAAATTATGCTTGGATTGCCAAGGTTCAAATAAATCTACTCTTGATTAGGATCTTGAGTGAGCTCTGCTACAGTTCTAATACCATTAATAGCCATTCAAGCTGCCACTTTAAACCAGTATCAGTAGATCTGACACTCCTGTCGTTTGGTCATTTCTGCACATTCTAATGTGGAGCCAATCAGTCTCTGTGGAAAGTATTGGGCCAGTGGAGGCTGGCACAACAGATTCAATGCATTTTGGTGTCAATTCTCTGCACTTAAGGAAAGGAGCACCATACTTCCAAAAGATTTCCTCATAATCAGGGTTTACCAAGGGCGCTGGAATCATTACAACAATACCGCCCCCTATTATTATTTTTCTTTTTAAGGTTTTCCTTTGGTGGTACTTAAGATTCAGTGTGAAGTTACTCAAATTAGGTACGCATTTGCACATTGAAGACTGAAAACTGGTGCGAATTTGCCATACCACATACGCCAATTCTTGCCTGCGTACCGCTTCTCATAATGCTGTTGGTGGAGAGCAGGTTCTAAACTTGACAGTTCAAAACTCCCATAGGTATTTAATTGGACTGAGATTTGCCGACTGTGATGGATGGCGCATATTATTTGCGTTATTTTTTATACCTAAACAATTTGAACCATTTCAAACCATCCAGAGAACTGCAAGGGTAATCAGTTGTGATAAGTCAGAGTAACTCTGAATTGATTTGCAGTGACCCTTCTATGCAAGAGAACAACTCTTCAGGCCTGAATTCTGCTACCTATTCTCTTCCATAGAACGCATCGCTCTGTTCCTTTTTAACTTTCACTTGCTCCCAGATAAAAATCAAATTGATTTTTAAGATTTTTCTGTTAACATTTAAAGCTCTTCGTAACCTGGCACCCCCGTAATTTTCTGTCCTCTTACAGATCTACCCACTCTCCCATACACTTAGGTCTTCCTCTTCTAGTCTACATGCTACACTATCTGCTTGTTTGTCCAGTGATGTCTCTAGCAGTCCCGGGATTTGAACCCACAATCTGGTGATAGGGCCAAATCTCTAACCACTAGGCCACCAGCTGCCCCAAATGATAAAATGACTAATAATTTTCATTTTGTTTATGTTTTATATTCTGTTCCTATTGAAGCACCAGCCAAGTGAGCAGCCCTTGTGACCACATTTATTTAGAAGAAGCCTTTATTTAGGAACTTTTGTTTCTGAGAGAATGATGTCAACTCAAGTTAAGTAGATAAGTGTTATTCCTTACGACTTCATCATTGGCTGTGCCTTGCGCCTCCGGTGGTTGTCAGTGGGAATAAAGTATCTGCTTCTATGAATCCCTGATTGCATTACATTCATTTGGTAGATGCTTTTTATCCAAATCGGCTCATTATATCTTGAGAGTGAATGCTGGCGCATTCTGGCTGCCACTGCTCTCGGATCTCTTGTTTTTAGTCACTTTATTTTGTTTTAATTACTTTTACAGTCTTCTCTGTCCATATCATGTGGATACAAAAGTTCTTAGTATGGGTAACGTTTGTCTGGATTTCGCTGTCTCCGCTGCTGCGTTCAGCGACATCGATTCTACAGTACACATCAGTTGAACTATTCCAGCTTCGACCCCATACTACCCAAGCCCCGGCATCGATGTACCTCCACCAGGACATTGCTCGTCTGCCTCATCCCAGACACATTCACAGAGGATCGCGTCGGACGTTCAAGTACGATGATACTCACTCCATACGCTCATTCTGGACCACTGACCCCTGTTCCACTAAAAAATCTCGACAAACAGTTGATCACAGTGTTCTAGCTAACCTAGCCAGGTCGGTTACCGCTGTATCTTGCGAGGACAAACTTGTATTTGGATTATTTAACATCCGTTCACTTTCCAACAAGAGTCCTCTTATTTACGATCTTATGGAGGATCGTAAGTTTGACTTTTTATGCTTGGTGGAAACTTGGCAACAACCCAATGACTTTTTTCAATTGAACCAGACATGTCCGCCTGGATTTGTTTACATCTCGCAGCCACGGTCTAACTGGTAAAAGCCTGTATGCCCTCTCTTTCTTCACTTATAACTGACATTATTCATTCCTCCCTTACATCTGGTATTGTCCCATCATCCTTAAAAACAGCTGCAATAACTCCTATTCTTAAAAAACCTGGTGGTGATCCCAATATTATCAGTAATTTTCGTCCAATCTCAAATCTGCACAGCAGGTTTACGTTTACCTCAGCAATAATAATATGCTAGAGACATTTCAGTCTGGATTTCGCCCTAATCATAGTTCAGAGACAGCCTTAGTAAAAGTCACGTAAAATGATCTACTCATTTCTGCTGATCCTGGGCTTTTAACAATCCTGGTCTCACTTGATTTGAATGTGGCTTTTGATACAGTTTCACACAGTATTCTCCTCAACTGTTTAGAATCCATTGGCATTACTGGTATTTCGAATGCCTGGTTTACGTCATATCTCACTAATTGGACGCAGTTTGTCTAACTCAAAAATTATTGCTCTCAGTCCTGTCCTGTTACTGGTGGTGTTCCTCAAGGCTCTGTGTTAGGTCCCCTTCCTTTTATAATTTATCTTTTCCCACTTGGTGACATTTAAAAAAAAAATTGGTGTAAATTTTCATTGCTATGCAGATGACGCATAGCTTTATGTACCCACAAAACCAAATTCAGTCCTCTCACCCTCATGCCTCTTAGACTGCCTACAAGAAATAAAAGTATGGTTCTCCTCAAATTTTCTCAAACTTAAAAGTGATATGACTGAGGTTCTCCTCATAAGTTCTAAATCCACTCTCTCTAAGTGTAATAAATTTATCATTATTATTGATAGTTCACCAGTTGTTCCTTCCCCTCAGGTTAGGAATTTGGGGGTTATCCTAGACAGCACTTTGTCATTCGAGACTCATGTAAATAATCTTATTCGTTCATCATATTTTCATCTTCTCAGTATTGCTCGTCTCCATCCATCCCTTACTCAAGAAAGTATAGCCATTCTTGTTCATGCAATGGTTACCTGCTGTCTTGATTACTGTAATTTTCTTTATCTGGACTCCCATACAAGATCCTTAATAGACTCCATCTGGTCCAAAACTTGGCTGCTCGCATTATAACTCAGACCCCCCGCATTGAACACATAACCTCTATAGTTATAACAGCTCCTCTGGCTTCCTGTTAAATTCCGTATTGATTTTAAGATTCTTCTTCTGACTTTTAAAACTCTTCATGATCTTGCTCCTCCTTATCTTTCAGATCTCTTTCATGTATACACTCCTGTTCGCACCCTCAGATCCTCAAAGTCTGGTTTACTTGTCACTCCTCCTGCTCGTTTAACCACTATGGTTACCAGAGCTTTTAGTTGTGTTGCCACTCGTCTCTGGAACTCCCTTCCTGAACACATCCGTACTATTAATTATTTTTCTATATTTAAATCACATTTAAAGACTCATTTGTTTAGATGTGCATTTTCTACATGATATTGACAGCATTGTTTTATATCTTAGTATTTTATTGTATGTATGTCTTTTATATATTTGTACTTATTGTTTTTATTAATTCATTTTATGTAAGGTGACCTTGAGTGCCATGAAAGGCGCCCATAAATAAAATGTATTATTATTATTATTACAATTTTAGGAACATGCGAGCTGCGTTGGGAGAGTCTGATTAGAGCTCTAAGTGCTACATCTTTAAGCAGGGAGCAGTGAAAGGAGATGTAAGCTTAATCGTAAGAGCAAGTATGATTTACTATAGATGGAGCACCACGAGCTGTGGTTCTCTGAATAGATGAGTCTTTATGATGTTCAAGAGGTTCTTGAAGAGATCATTTTGATTGCCAACATCACTTTGAAATTTTGAGAAGATGTACAGTGAGCCTCGAAATTATTCATACCCCAGGCAAATTTTCGGTTAAAGTTGATTTTATTCAACCAGCAAGTCATATTTAGATGGGAAATGACATAGGTGTATGCAAAAACATAATACTATGATGTACTAAAGACATAATTGATGAAAAAAACCTTTCTCAGCCTTTATGTACAATTATGCAAAAAGTGGCATGTCCAAAAGTATTCATACCCTTCCTCAATAATCAATCGAAAAGTCTTTATTGGCTATTACAGCAATCAAATGCTTCCTATAATTGCATACCAGCTTTTTGCAAGTCTCCAGGGTATTTTTGCC